>PVJX010000385.1:0-272434 GCA_004027295.1 Dolichotis patagonum | reverse complement strand
TCTGTTTGCTTTGTTCCTCTAATTTTTTAGCTGTGTTTTCACTAGATGCGTTCACTATTTCTTTCACTGTTTTTATCAATTCTTCTTTTACCTGGGCAAGTATTTTTGGTTTGAATTTCTCCATAGCTTTCCCTATTTGCATATTTATTTCATTTGATATCATTTCAGACATTTCAGGTGTATGGCTTCTTTTTTCTTCAAAGTACACAGCTTCTAAGCTTTCTTGGGGAGGGCTAGGGCTTTAAGCCTGCCTTTTGGTCTTTCCTTTTGTCATTTTTCTATATTTCCTTGCTTTGAGTGGTATTCCAAAGCTTTCTCTGCATGTGTGATGAATTACCTCTTGCACCCTCAGTTCCTGGAGGGGCAGTGGCTCCCCCACAGGCTCTTGGCTTCCTCACAGAGTCCTAACTCCCCTCTGTGGGCTCCTGGCTCCCTAAGTTGTAAGGCGAATGCTGGGTGTGGTCAACCCGGAGCCTGTGGAATCTCAGGCAGGCCAGGCCACCATGCTTTGACCCAGGCAGGTCTCCAGGAGGTTCCCTGCGAGTGAAGGGTAGGCCTACAGGTCCCAAAGAGTCAGGCCAAAATGCTGGTTTCTGCAAAGTTCCCGGTCCCAAAAAGACCTGGCCAAGATGCCAGTCTCCACAATATTCACAATCCAAACAGCCCAGACCTCTCTGCGGGTCCAGGAGGTTCCCGGTCCCAAAGAGCCATGCCATGATGCTGGTCTCTGTGAGATTTCCTGGGGGTGAAGGGCAGGACTATGGGCCCAAACAGACCTGGCCCAGATGCCGGTCTCAGGGCAGTTCCCTGTGGATGAAGGGCGGGCCTACCAGTCCCAAACAGTCGCACTGAGATGCTGGTCTGCGCAGACTTTCAATCCAAACAGCCCAGGCCACTCTGCGGGTCCCGGAGGTTCGGGTCCCACAGGGTCAGGCCGTGATGCTGGTCTTTGTGAGATTTCCTGGGGGTGAAGGGCGGGGCTACAGGCCCAGACAGACCTGGTCTAGATGCCGGTCTCCGGGCAGTTTCCTGCAGATGAAGGGCAGGCCTACCAGTTCCAAACAGTGGCGCCGAGATGCTGGTCTGCACAGACTTTCAATCCAAACAGCCCGGGCCACTCTGCAGGTCCCAGAGTTTTGGGTGCCACAGAGTCAGGCTGCGATGCTGGTCTCTGTGAGATTTCCTCTATATCATTCTGTTTTATAAATTGGATTTGAGAGGAGATAAATTTGTTATAGGAAACAGCATCACAAAAAACAGGTGGCATAATTGCAAGGAAACAATTTTCATTTTACTTTCTCAAACCTCTTTATGTTATTAATGTTTTGCTTATAGTGATAATGTAAGCACTAAAGCACCTTGATTCTTTTTGACCTTCACTTTTAGGTCAAAGTTAGTATCTGAAATAATTTTAGGAGTTTGAGAAGGTCCACTTAGCTGACATGTACCTGGTTTCTCTGTGTGACCATGTCCAGGTACATCCCTGACCACCACATTCTTTGCTACAGGAATCAAGAACGTGAAGCAACTCTTGCTGGACATTCTAGAGGTAGATGGTTTGTGTTGTTTCTTTGTTGCTCAGGCTACTTCTTACATGTAGAAGAAAGGGAAGCCACGTAAGCTCAATTTCTAAGAGACGAGCTTCCCACTGTGGCCTGACCTTATGACCATATTTGTATACTCTCCTCTTTTCTAATCAAATTGACTAACAGACATGGGATGGTGCTACTGCCCTATACTAGCATGGTAATAAAGGAGTTTAGGGGAATTTGCACTCTTGAGATTCTCATTCCTCTGGTGTATAGTCTTCATTAATTGCTCATTTCTTCTTATGCTTATTCATTTATTTGAATTGCAGCCTTTTGTTATACTGAGCCTGATAAAGCACAGGGGAGCAAAGAGCAAAGTTACAATAGAGCAGGAAACCACTAGCCTCCTTTACTCTGCTACCCCTTGCAAGAGTCTCTCCTAGCACATTTTAATGATATTCCTACTATAAGATGATCAACATGACCTACTCTATGTACTTAGATAGGCGTCTGATAATTTTGACTCAAGGCTTTTTGACTAAGAGTTAATAAGCTCTGAAATTAAGTTGTCCTTTAATCTGCTCTGTGTTGCGTCCCATCTCTCATTGCCATAGTAAGAAGGTTATAATTTAATATTGTTGCAACTTTTAAGTACTTCCATGATGACAGCTCTTGTTGCATCATATCCAAAGTAGACTCAAGTCACAGACCCAATCAGAAGAGGGCAGTATGCATATATACCATTCATACATTTAGCCCATGTCTTTAAGCATCTGTGAGAAGCTCCAAGGCCAAGAGACTTGTGTGCTCATTTCAGGGAAAAGAACTACTTCTTTATAATAAAAAGAGTCACTGAAAGATATAATGATTTTTTTAAAAAAGAGTTTATTATAGTAAAGGATGCACTATTATTAATCTCACTTAAAGTACTCCATCTCTTTTTCAATACATTTATCCCATCATTCTTGCCATTTTCTGAAGCAGTTCTGGAAGTTCTCTCTTGTGAGTTTCATTAGTTCTGCTGTCTAGAATTGATTAAAACTCTTTACTTGACATGGTTATTTTGACTTCGGTGAAGAGCCAGAAGTTGCACGGTGCTGGATATGGTAAATAAGGTGGATGAAGATACACTGAGACTACCTTTCCATACTCTATGGCACTCTGCAACACTGTAGCCTTCAGCAAGTTTTTGATCACATCTCACAAAGACATTGCAACAGCAAACAGACTCTTGAAATGACACCCAGGATTTGGAGGCAGATTTATTTTATGTCGACAGGCACTGATTGGCATCATTCCCTAAATATTAGGCTCTGCCTGATCTCTAGCATCTAAGACTTAGATGGAATAAGCAAGAAGGAGGTACAGACACAGAACTGCTTGTCAATTGGGGATTGGTCCTTACAATATGCATCATAATGACCAGATATGCATCATAATGACCAGGTATGCATTACAGTGACCAGTCTTTTATTGGAAACAGAAGCAACAGGACTGCAAGAGCAACTATTAGCTGGACAACTAAGAAATTAAAGTATACTAGCTGGAGGGGCCATTTTCTGTTACAACATGAAAGTTAACTTTTAGAAGACAGGGGGAGAAATTAATGTAAACATAAATTGAGGAGTGCTGAGGCTGCCACCAGCAGGTTAAAGTGGTAAAGAACAGTTTCCCCATAATGGAAACATAGTTCTGGTGACAGAAGACTTCTGGTCTCTAGAACAGTGATGGATAAGCACTTACTTGTCTTAAGCCAACATGTACTTGGTAATTTGCAGCCATAGGAACTTGAGAGTCACTAAGCTTCAATATATGCTCAACCAGGAATCCTCAAGACTCTTCATAGTTAACATAAGCCCTGGAAAGACCTGTAACACATACCACCTGGAAAGACTCGTCTGTAGAGTGCTTCAAAGAAACATCAATAAGAATTTTGGATTGTTTGTGGGAAAATGAGGTTCAAAGGATGAATTCAATGTTTTGAGACTGGGAGATGATGATGTTCTTATTCAAAAATAGGAATACTGTTTTAGGGGTGGGTTGAGGCAAAATTATTTTAAACTATAATACTGCCACTATACACAAATAAGTAAAACTTTAAGCACTTCAAGACAATGTGATAATTTTGAAGTTTCTGAAAAAACAACATAGATTGTATGGTAAACAAGAATAACAAGCAGTTCTGTTAAGATCTTAGCGCTGCTACAGTCTTTTAATATTGTCCATACTCACTTTATTTTTTCGGAAATTGTATTGTAGAATTATTATTATTAGTGCCATTACTTTATATATAAATATTAATAACTTTTTTCTGACACACATTTATTTTCCTGTCTATGGTAATATCACAGTTTTAACCATTCTAACACTCTAAAATAAGTTTGAAAATTTAATCCAGGATTATAATTACAGAAACCACAAGATGTAACCTACAAGACATAAGGCTGTTTTACATGAAATAGATATTTTTCATTTTTAAGAAACTGACTGTGAGATGACGGAGGCATGCAGTTAGCACACATGCCCATTTATTTTTGCCCCACATGATGCAGGCTTCTTGGCATGTGCACAAATACATCGTGAAGTTTCATGTAACAAGAAAATAGCGTTTCTTAGTCTGACTGATCAAACAGCACAGCTCTGTCCTAAGCAACCCTTTGCACACAGAGCTGCCAGGCCACCATCCCTCCTTGCCGTGAGGCCTATGTGAAGAACACTGTTCCTCCTTTTGTGGAGCGAGCAAAGATGAGAAGAAGGAGCTATTTTGCCTACAATCAGAAAGAACATGTCACTCAAGAGAAGACTGTTTTCCAGCTCACCCTGAAACAGAAAGCTTCTGGACTCAATTAACACTCATGAAAAAATAAAAACATGGTGTCCAGCACACAGAAGTCTCTAAACCATGCTGGCCTTTCCTACCTTGTTGATTTGAACTGTTTATAGCACATCTAAGTCTCTCTGAGTTGAGTGGTTTTATTTATACAAGGTAAAGATGGGCTACCAAAGTCTTAATTTTTAAAGTCTTTAACAAGCACTTTAAAATTAATACTGTCAAAAATTTAATATTATATGATTTTCTGGCTATAAATGTGGAGCAAATATTACATATTAAGAAGAATCACATCTCTGTTCTACAGTCTAATTATTAATGTATGGACAGCCAGAAATCTCAACAATTGTTTTTGCTGTATATGGCATTTTATATTTTATGTGGTATTCTGAATATTTATCCTTATAGATTCTTAGAAAAATCAGTGACACAAAAGGAGGCCACAGCTAAAAAATCTCCTACCTGTGGCCAATTTTCAAAAGGAATCAACTGCCTTAGCAAATATCACTTGTAGTGGAAAACCTTTGTTATTTTGTTGCCTTATTAGTAGCTGCAAGGTACACCATTTGGGAAACAGATAAGAAGGACTGATAGAAAATATATTTTTAACTTTAATTTGAGGAGTTTCAGATTCTGGAGTTTAATTCATGTTGTCCATAGAGAGACTGTGCACTTATTTGGTAATTGACTGCTACAACTAAACTTGTTCAACTGATGCCTGGTCATCATTTAACACTTATTTGAGTATTAAGATCATGAATGATATTTTTTCTGTGAAATTATGTCTTCACTTGTATAACTTTGAAGTTGGCAGTAGACTCAAGTTCACTTTAAGTGATCATTATATCAAGTCACACTTGGATTAATATTAATAAGCTAGATAGGAGAGATCATGCTACGTATACAAATAAAAGTGTTAGGAAGACACCAATAGTGTTATTTTTCAAACTGCTAGGTCTATTTGATATGATATTCTGCTTATGTGATCTATGTAAAAATATGTTCAAATTGATGCACTCAATAGATGTAGACATGTGCACAGATATACACATGTGCGCAATGTGGATTTGCTAAATTAAAAATGTGTGTCATTTGAGAATATCTTACTTGGAAAATAAAGAAATGAACTCATGGTTCTTTCAGAGCAGAACACATCTGTTCAGCAATGGGTAAACTATATCCAAGCTGGGGCTTGGATCTTTTGATGCATGATCCATGTATTGAATGCAGTCTACCACTTATTTTTATAAATAAAATTTTACTGGAATACAGTCTTATGGATTATCCATGCCTTCTTTCTCACTGCAGGGTAAGGATGAATAGAGAAAGCATGATCGATAAAGCAAATTACCTACTATTTGATCCTTTATGGAAAATCTGTCAAACCCCTGTCTAAGTAAATGCGTATTAGTACTAGCAGTAATCCTGAAGATAAGCTGGATTTGAGGGAAAAATATTCTTCACAATTTATACAAAATCCAGTATTTTAGTGGTTAGGAGCTTTAATTCTTATCTTCTTCAACAGGGAAGAAATGGAAAACAGACCAATGATTTCAGTGTCCAAATATGCATGAAAAAACATGAAGCAGTTGAGTTTTAGAACAGGGTTAAGTGTTGAATTACAGGCTGGGAGGAGAGGATGTGTATTTGTAAAAACACACTAAATGCCCTATTATTATATTAATTGTAGTTATTATTTATTGCAGTAAGAATGTGTATTCTCTAATAAATTAAATTAAATATAATAAAGTTTTTTGTGAAGATAGAAAAAGTCCATTGTGTCAAGTTACAGAAAGCATACATTAACACAATTGTTTTTTTGTTTAGTTTTTCTGGGGTTTTGTTTATTTTGATGAGACTTTCTGGAAGACACATCCCCATGTTTCATCTTAATCTGCCCTGAAGCTCTATGCAAGTAGTTGGTATCTGGGTTGTAAGAATGGAGAGTGGT
Organism: Dolichotis patagonum; assembly: GCA_004027295.1. Classification (NCBI taxonomy): domain Eukaryota; kingdom Metazoa; phylum Chordata; class Mammalia; order Rodentia; family Caviidae; genus Dolichotis; species Dolichotis patagonum. Next base: position 266,124 of record PVJX010000385.1, on the reverse strand, counting down.
GGCGGTGCAGATATGGTGGATGTTATTGACCTTTAAGCTCATTATGAAAAGGAATGCATTTTTTAAATGTCAAAAATGCCAACTGCTGTATTAATTGGCGTGGTGGCACACTCCTATAATCTCAATACTCTGTGAGGCTGAGGCAGAAGGATTGCAAGTTTGAACCTAACCTGAGCAACTTAGTGACTTAATGAGACTCTATTATAATTTTATTTTAGAAAATCTGTAATTGCCTGAATGAAGAAAGAAGCTTTAGGCAAAAATGATATGCTCACTAACTCATTGAGTCAAAGGGGAACCAATAAAACTCAGATCACAGGACTTCAAATCCACTGTACTTTTCATTTGTGTGCTATATGACTGAGTCAGATGTGGAATTTTATAATTTTTAAATATGTTCTCTGTTGATTCTCTTGGAATGTATATAGATGAACTTCTTGTTTTTGATTCAATTTTTTGTTTCTATTCCATAATAATTCTTATACCTTTCATTCCTGATTTTTATAGAATTTTGCAAGATATTTGCTAATATATATTAAATAGTAAGTATTCTTATTTAATATCAAGAATATTTAATATTAAAGGAACTAGGCCTAAATTTCTTCATTAAGTGTAATGTTTTCTTTCAAAGTAAGAGGATTTCTTTTAATAGATATCTTTATCAGGTTAAAGACATTCCTTTATATATTGTATGTAGGATGGGTGGTGAGAGAAGAAACAGACACACACCTACAGAGACAGAGACAGAGACAGAGACAGAGTGGACTTGAATTTATACTATTGCTTTCTCCACCTCTTTTGTAGTCACATGAAAAGTTTTTCTATAGTCTACTAATTTTATGAACATGGCCATGGCTTGGATATGTTTTTAGTATGTACACAAGGGCTCATAGTTGAAAACTTAAACCCTACTGTCAGGTATTGAAGGGGAAGGACTCAGTCTGACTGTAGTGTGAAGAGTTGGGTTTTGGGGAGTTGATTAGAATTAGATGAAGTCATAGGATAGAGCTCCATGACTGAGTCCTGGTTGCTTTGTAAGAAGAAATGACACACAATCCCTATCTCTTGCTGTGTAATGCCTTGCACTGCCTTGAAACTACCAGGAAGGCTATCATCAGATGTGGAATTTCAACCTTGCACCAGAACTATCAATAAAAATATACCTCTTTTCTTTATGGGTACTCCACCTCAGATATTTTGTTATAGTAACAGAAAACAAACTAAGACAACTACTTAGATTTTTTTAAAATGTTAAACTGCTACAAAATACTAGGGATAAACCCTATTTGAGTCTACCATTTATATATATATATATATATATACACACACACACTTTATTCAGTTAGTTAATATTTATTAAGGATTTTGAACTCTAAAGTTTCATATGAAATTAGCCTGTGATTTCATTCCTTACATTGTTCTTATCCAGTTGAGTATCAATGCTTTACTAGTATTGTTAAATAAGCTAGGTTATTTTCATTATTTGAAACAACTTGGATAAAATAAGGATTATCTGTTAAATCCTATTCTAATGAGAAAAATCTAATAAAGAATAGTGTAGAAAAAAGAAGGTTGTAGTTATATTTGAGCTTGCCCTGTTGTATAATATTGTCTGCAAAAAAATGAGCAATTATAATAAGAAAAAGGCTAAATCATGAGATATCAGATGGGGATCTAGCAATGTGTGTTACTGAATTACATGTATGTGCAGTAAGCAAATGTATGAATGATTTTAGATATATCAAGTCAATTAAATGCTAGTATGATTCCTTCCAGAATTCTAAAGGAAAGAAGAAGGTGAGAAATAAATAAATTAGAAGAAAAGAGATGTTCAGCCATAAGATATTTGCAGTCTTTCTCCTTGTAAGCCAGTATTTCTTAACTTCGCCAGCATATCAGAATTACTTGGAGATATGTTATAGTTATCAATTCCTTGACCCTGCCAACACCACTACAGAAATAATTTCTCAGGGTGAGACACAGGTATCTCTCTTTTCCAATGTTTCCTAGTGGTTTGGAGGCATAACAGCATCAAGAACCACTTTTCTAGATCTCATGATAGAACATGACATTCGTCTCATTGATTTCAATACCGAAAAGGAGTGAAATAATTGTAATACAGTATTATGATGACATTTCAGAAGACTCTTATGTGTCTTTCATGTATTCTTCACTGTTCTTAAAAACCTTTATCCTAAGTTTATACATAAGCCATTAGGTCTACCTACTTTTCAGATATAAGCCCATGATAAAGATGCATCATTTTTCACAGTTCTCTTTTTTCATGTTTGTCCCTCATGCTCACTCTTTCTCTCTGACAGTTCATCAATATGCATCAGCAACATTTCTTCTTTTCAGTCCATTTTTAGTGTTTCAAAGTGTCGGTTCTCTTATGTCCATTGCTAGAAAACTATCTCACTGCATTAGCCCTGGAAACACTACTATGCCTTCAACGCTGAACAAGCATGGTGGGATTAATGATGTTCATACAAGAATTTTAGAGCTGAATTGTCCACTTTTTGTGGATTGGCCAAAACTTTTTGTCCTATAGGACCTTAAAGAGCTAGAGTCATTTTAGTTTTCCAGAGACAAGTCCAAGTAACTCAGCCTTAGCAAATTGACAGTATTCTTCCTGTATGAAATAGAATCATATTACATACTAAAATTTCAATGTAGTGTTTGATAAAAGTCTGAAATACGATTGGAACAAAAGCAAAAACGTACATCATAAATAGTTTAAAATGAATATTTGTCTTTGAAAAAATTAAATTCAAATAAGTCATTATCCAAACATATTTCCAACCAAACTTGCTTTTAGCATCTCTTCAAACATCATTTCCAATGTTATCGACTATTTGTTGTGATTATACATCCAATAGTCTATCTCTAAGCAGTTACTTAAACAAAATAAACAAGAATCAGAAAATACATTTCTTAAAAAATATGTTAATATAAAACCAGAATAAAATCTCTAAGATACATATAAGAAAGTGAAATTGTTTTCACTAAAAGATTATGTTATATCAAAACTTATAAATCTCACTCCATATTGCCATATTAATACAAAATTTATAACCTCCACCTGCTATCTTACAACTTTCAACACCTAAGGTTTTTCAACAATATAATAAAATCATTCTGCTACTAAATGGACAGCTCTTCTGTGTCAAATTCATATTGTTTTAGGAAAATACCAGTTTTGATTAAAACTATGGGAAACAGAAAATTGGTCCACTGTATGTGTACATCCCTTCCTCGGCCCTGTCTCTGCTGCTGCCCTGCACACTTTATTGCATTTCCCCTCTGACCCTCTTCCTGACCTCTGCTTCCAGCCTAGTGCTCATTCTGAATCCTGTTAATGGTATTTTGCTAACAACCATAGCTCTCCTTGCTCAAGTTTTCGAAATAGATGTTTCTAATTAATTTCACAGCTACTCCTTATTTTTAAATCAGTTTTCTTTTTTACTCCATACTGCTTCAGAGGCATTTTGTCCTATTCTAGAAAATACTTAGTATTTCTCCAGAAACTCAAATCTACTGTGAGTAAGAACCTGTATTATTTTTGTATGCACTACAATCCTTAGTAGATCATCAGTCTTGTTACAAATTCTTATCAAATATACTTTAAAATGAGTGTTGATCTACCTTGGAATGCCAGCATTGCTTTCTGTTCTCACTGACCTTTTTGGCTAATAATTCATGCCTGTGCTTTTAGCTCTTCTCTGTCTTTTTCTTAAGATACTTAGTAACTTTTGAAAATTGCCTCTGTGTTTATCATTTCTATTACAGGAAGAATTAAAAGCATATTAATTTTGCACAACATAATACAGGGGTGATTCTTTAGAAGTATATGCCTTGGCCTGTTTGGTGCTGCTACACTGGCATATGAAAGACTGGGGAGTTTCAGATGAACTGAAATTCATTTGCCTCCCAATTCTAAGACTGGGAAGTATAAGACTGAGCCATGACTGCTGAGGGCCTTCTTACTCCATTGTAACATGGTACAAGGTATCTCTTGTTGGGAGAGGGACTTACCTTGTTATGTATATTTAGCCAATTTTTCTATTTATTTAGAGCCAAAGATTTTCCCACTCTCCACTATTCACTGTCTGTGATGCTTTAACTAAGTAGTTACCTAGATTTTCTGTAACTCTGGCGAGATTGAGCATCTATTTATTCCTAATTCAGTGAAAGTGTTTTGGTTGCTTAATCTATGCTTAGAACTATCCTACATAAGAGGTTTACAGCAGTGTCAGTAGCTTTTTCATCTAGTCAAGAATCTTCTGAGTGTGAAAGATACAGTAGTTAGGGTTAGGGTTATGCCAAAACCCACAGGTATTTGAGTTCTTTATGTAATATGGGTAGTATTTGCATATAATTTATGCATAACTTCTCATATACTTTAAATCACTTCTAGATGACTCACCATAGCTAATATAATGTAAGTGCTATGAAACTTTGTTATTCTGAACTGTTTAGGGAGTAATACAAAGAAAGTTGGTATATGTTCAGTATACAATTTTTAAAAATACTCTCCATCTGAGATTGGCTGAGTTCATGGATGCGGAACTTTCAGATTTGAGGGCCAACTGTAATTACACTGAGATAATTGTTATAAATCTGGACGGTTCTAAGCACATCAAGACTTAAAATCTCTTGTTCACTTCAGACTTGTTTGTTTCAAATTAGGTTGCTTTCAATTTGTTCCCAGTCTTTTTCTACATTTTAAGACTAAATTCAAACAAAAAACTTTAATTGAATTCTGGTCAATGTCAAAGACTAAAGGCACAAGACAATCAATGAGATGATTTTATTCCAGTTATCAAAATTGAGAGAAATTTCATAATGAGAGCGCAGTCTCAGAGAAAAGAAGGGCCCTTGGGATTAATAGAGGTGGGTAATGAAAGGACTCATCCAGGACCTTATAGTCACAGGAGGATGGTAAGTCTCACTTCCAGCATTCAGGACAGGTATGTTTCAGGAAGCATGAAAGACTTAAACTGGAGACCGAAATTTCTTCTTTTCTATAAATTGAATACAAACACCAAAAATTAATACATAGCAGAGTAGATGCAATTGGTTTAAATTATAGAAGTCAGACAATTGCAAGTAGAAATAAACAGGAAGCATTTTAAAACCTGTTAACATCCATTATGACAAAAACTTAATTATAAAAACACTTGAATAAGTGCCTACCAGGCAAGCATGAGGTTGTGAGTTTGATCCCCAGTATAATAAATAAATACATAAATAACTACTTGAAAAGCTAACACACACAACAAAATGCCTGTGTAACAAAACTATGACAGCTGTGGCCTGAACAAATCACATAGAGTCTGCTCATGTAGACAAAGAGGTGTCCTTGGGATTGGGTAATATGAAGACACAAAGGAATGTACTGAAACCAAAAAATGGAGAAAGAAAAGAAAAGATGATAAAAGCTAAGTGCAAAAACAACAGTTACTCAAACAATGTTCAGTTCTGTAGCTAGGAACTCAAGTGAGATTTACAGCCTCATGTACAACAACTGTAGGAAAAGGAGTCACTTTCCTTTGGGAAAGTGTCATCACAAACCAGCTCCTATCTTTTAAAATGTCTGCAACCACCAAGGACCCATCACATCAGCAGTGTTGTAGGCCTTGTCCCTGCCCAACCAACTCCAGTGATTACATGGAATACAAAAATGCAGCCCCTCAAAATTTCAATTAATTTTCAGTTCCCGTTTCCCTCCATAACATCTTCAGCTTAGCGTACATATATCATATCTCATACTCTCTGTGGTCTGGAAAATCCAGAAACACCAAAACCATCAAAAGAGAGACCTGTTTATGAATAATTTATGATAGTTCTTCTGCTTTGAAAACCTCTTGGCTTCTATTAGCATAATCAGGGGCTAGTTCTGACTCCCCAAGGAGGTGCTACTGGAATCTTCTCTCACATATTAGATGTAAGACATATCCATCTGGGAAAAACGGAGACCTATTTCTTGAAGACATTATAAATATAGACGGAGTTGAATTTTTCAAACTAAATCAGATGAGGTAAGAAGAAAATATTTGATTTATTTATGTATCATACATGTTAAACTCAAAAAATTTGAAAAACAAAGGTTTTTAAAGAGATGTATTTGTTTTCTCTGTAATAAGAGGATGCATTATATGATGATATGTAAAGGAATAATCTTTATGATGCTATGTCAATTTATCCACATATTTGTGGCATCAAATTGTGTAAATTATTGACAATGTTGACCTTTTGATTAGAAATAATCCTACACAAAGTATAAAAAATTAAATAAGAACATGAATTTAATACAAAACAGTGATCTAAAAAAATATAGCTTATGAAGAGAAAAAGCCTTAAATAAGGCAAAATATGATGACTTTCACAAGTGATTACTACTGAAAAGAGTAGTGATGAAAAGAGTAGGTGATTATTACTGAAAAGATAGTATCTGAGATTCAGTGAGACAAAGACTACCACTAATTTGAATGACTTACGATGTTAAAGCTAGTCTCTTTTGGTAATAGTTTCCTTACTTGTAAAATAAGTGAGAGACCTACATTTCCCTGCAGATCTTACAGACACAGAGACTTAAACTAGTTAGGGTTGTCAATTAGCAATGGATTTTGAAAATCTGTAACTTTAAAAAATATTATTAAATATGCGTTAATAAAAACAAATTTAAAAAAGGGCCAACACTGAACAGTTAAACACCTGAAATGGTGTACAGAAAATGTTCAGGAGTCAAGTGTCTACTAGTACAATAAAAAATGCCTACCTCTATCTGTCTTAGTTACTGTTTTCATCACTGAGACAAAATACCTGACACCCAAGTTAAAGGAGGGAAGGTTTATTTTGGGCTCACAATTTGTAGAGGTTTCAGTCATAGTCCACTGGCTTCAAGGTAAGGCAGCAGGGCAGGAGGCATAGCAAAGGAGAATAGTCCTTGGGTGTGAAAGGCAGGCAACAGCAAGCAGCAAGCTTGCCTTTTCCTTTTATTCCATCTAAGCTATAATCCTTTTGGTTTGTGCCACCCACACCCAGGATGCGGTTCCATCTTCAATAAATCCATTTAGCCACACTCAGAACTATGTTAATTCCAATCAGTGGTCTAAATTAGTGCCACACACCCTTAATCCCAATATCATACATCCTAGGTTCAGCCAGCTCAGAAAAGCCCCACCTATGTGCACATGGAGATTTGGGGGATATCTATATACAAGCAATAACACTACCCAAAATGTATGAACCCTGCACTCATACAGCAAAATATCTACCTTCAACTCTTGAAACAGAAAATGAGATAGGCAGAGAGGAAGAGGTGCTTGCAGCTTTCAGTACCCAAAGAAGGCAGGCCTAGGCTTCATTTCTACCAGTAGTCCCCTTGTAGGTATTTCTATGCAAGTCTTTTAATCCATGCAACTAACACTCTGTACCCACCTGGACTCCAGAGCCTCTCTCTGAGGAGATTATTGATAGGGCCAAGCAGAGGTATCATTCAAGAGACAGAGATCCCAGCACCACCACATATGTAGTCTCCCCAAAGATATTGATGGAGCCTGCATGTCTACTGACTATAAGTACTTTTCAGATTTTGAGAGGCGAACAAAGCAAAACCAATCAGAAACTAGATTTTAATCCTCTAGAAAAATACCATTCATTATATCAACATAGGAGCAAGTGCATTTAGAAATATTCTTTTTTTTTAAATTTTGGCTGGTAAGGTAATACCAAAATCTGTAGATACTAGATGTAAGTCCCCCAGCCATCCTAAAAATTATTTTTGATTCTCTCATGTACCGCTGTGTAAAAGAGTATTAGCGTGAGCCTATATGTTAACAGAATAATTTTACATAAATGCTAATACATAATTCTTTGGATATATTTTCATTTCTGGCAACACTCTATTTTAATAAAGCCCAGTGCTCCTAAAAATCAACAACATCACCCTTTCCCCCACTACCTAATGCTGAGTAGTTGCTCAAAAGACACCAAGAATAAATAAGTTGAATAATTGTTATATCCCAAGGATTTTAGATAAGTTCTATAATAATCTATATGAAATATTTATCATAATACCTGATATGTCATAAATGTATTATAATTTTTATCCTTGGTATTTGAAAAAATCTATAAGGAAAAGTTCTCAAAAACTTAGGTCTGAACAAGACTTGGTAACTTCATTAATAAGAAAGGTGATAATTTGAGGAAATTCGATTCTATATCCCTGTATAATTTCTCTCAGAATTGCAAGACATTCATTCACAGAGAACATACACTAAAAAACTGATGGCTTCTCTCTCATTTAATCATTAGAATAAATCTTGGATCCTATTCTTGTTTCTTGTTACATGAGGAAGTTTGAGGCCAAGTTTAAAAACATATCGCAAAAACCTTTAAAATCTACATTTGACCTGTTAACGTCCCCAGTTCTCAGTTTTTCTTCCAATTAATAATAACAGTCGAAAGTCAGTGTGCACACTGCGTTCACCAAACCCAAGTAGCATCTCTGAGGTCAGCTTGGCAAGTGTGGCCAGCAAAGTTGGCAGGCAAAGGGGCAGTAGGCTCTGTAAGTGCTGGAGGACACTTCTTTCACCACTCGTGTCAAAGCTGGGTCTGTTTGTGTAGGCCCCATGGTCCAGAAAGGACATAAGGTCCATGAGGTCCATAAGGACATGAACAGTCATGTCTGAGAGTGAAAGAAATGCATGTGCATATACTGGGATGTGTAGTTCTTTAATATTGTCATAGAAGCTAAATTCTTATTGTCCCTAGCTATGCAAAATTTGAATTGACTCCTCACTTGGTCCTATTTGTAATTCCTTCTACTGCCAACTAGATTTGAAATCTCATGGTCCAGGAGAAACTTTCTATGCCTTCAACACTACTAGCTGATGCAGCTACTGGGTGTGCTGGAATTCTTGTTGGCTTATTCTCCATCCACCCCTTGAGGATGGTCCTTGTGGGTTTTCTCAGAATGCCACTTGGTGCATTCCAAACACTTTTACCTTGTGTTACACAAAGAAAGTGGTGTTTGTAAGGCAAAAACACAGGCTTGTTGATATACTAAATATTCCAGAGAACAAGCATGCCAATGTTATGCCTTCCATCAGCATCCCATCTGAGGTCTGGAGATGCCACTTCTGAAAGCATGATCCACATGCTTCCTTTTGCCCCTACATTTCCTCAGTTTCTAACTTTGTAAGGAAGAATTGTGCAATGTTCAGCAGCATAAGCTCATTATCTTCTGCTGTCTGATGTAGCTTCTAGCCACATGTAACTTTATAAATTTGTATTAAAATTAATTAACATTCAATAAACACAAACTCAGTTTCTCAGTTGTGGCTCACTGGCCACATGCAGTCAGTAGTTACTATATAGACAGAATAAAAAGCATTTCTGTCACAGGAAGAGATGCTAATAGCCAGTTTGTGAAGACTGGCAGTGTTTCTTCAGTCCCAGAGCCCTATAGGGTCAGTGTCATCTTTTTAACAAACTGGACCACAGTGTTCCTCAGCGGTAAAATATCTCCTAGAGATGAAATAGCCTGCTCCTACTCTGTGGATGTTGATTTTTGCTTCCGCTGTTAGCTTATGATTTCCTTCAACTGTGTGACAAAAGGAAAGGTTGTTGCCACTGTTATAAGTGAGGAATATATTTTGAAAGATCTTTCATTCTTTAAAACTTGAATATTCTTTTCGTGCATTTTGCTCCATGCTTATTAAAAGTGATGTAGTAAAATCTTCAGACTGAGCACTCATTCCACTTCTGTGTTGCTCAGAAATAATTGAAACCCTTACTCCTTATCTCTACTATTCCTCAAGATGCATGCTGCTCCTCTGTGTCATCACCTACACAGGAAACCTCTAAAGTAGTCTCCTCAGAGAGGGTAGAATCAGTGCTTTGAGCAGGGTATCATCTTATAGTTCTTAACCATGACTCTTAGGGGAAGGAAAGATTTGTCTTATATCTGAACTGAGCACAAAAAAGGCAGAGACATGATCTCAGCTAAACTTTAGAATAATTAAGTTATCCCAGGTGGACTATGGATGCAAACAAGGTGAGCCGAGAGAAAATTTTATTTTTAATTTTCCCAGTGAGAATAAAAATAAGAATGGATACAAGAGGTGCCAAGGATTAAATATAACTATTAGTAGCTGATTAACTGGCTGAGTATAAGATAACATGGAAAAGAGAGTAGAAGGAATATGAATAGTTCCATGATTGTGATATTGGGTAGCTGGGAGACTAATGGGTCATTAGTTTGCAGGCAAGTTTGGAACAGAGCTAGCTAAAGGGGTATAATGTAGAGTTTGGTTTGAGGCCTACATGGGAGACTTAAATTATGCAATCCTCTTAAACTTTTCTGAGTATAAATTATTAACCCTTATTAACCTTCTCTTTGTATTTCCTTATCTGGGCAAAGCCAATTTAAATATAGTACCAACCTGTCCCTCAGACTTCTTTTCTCTAAGGATCTCCCGTCATAAATAGCACTTCTCAGTAGATTGAAGATGAAAGTGCATTTCACTAAAGGAAATAGCTGACAAGACACTGAACCCACTTTGGCAGAAAACTTAACATTCAGCCTCAATCTGCTGAAACTGTCAAATAAGAATGTGCATTGCTGTAAAAAATAAAGAAGAGTCCTTAGTGGGCTAGAGTGAAGGGTAAAATTCAAGGGCCAGAAAAATCAAGAAGGCTTGCTCTCTCTTGTCCATGGCTTTTATTTTTAATTTGGATTGCTCAAATTTCTGTGCTTTATTTTCTCACATTTCAAATGAGAATATTGGCACAAAGTCAATTAGTAAATGCAACACAAGGACAAACATGATGTGTTGTTTATATCTTAGAGTCAAGAACAAAGGAAAGAAACACAGCACTGAAAAGTATTTGAAGCCTTTGCTAAAGAACAATCACCAGACTTTACCTTGGGAGCTACTAACACAGTGTTGGGCAGTAGGAGAGAGAGACTCCAGTACAACATGGAAAAGTTGATTTATAGTCAAGGAGTGGTGTGAGGCAGGGTGATGGCCAATGAAAGGAAAATTGCAAAAAGTGCAAGATAATTCTTTGCTATACCAAACTAACGAGATTGGTTCAGAAGACAGGACAGGAGGATTCAGATATAACCTGCGGGAATGAGAAGGCACAGTGTGATTTAATAAGAGAAACCCATCAGACATCAAAAATTAACTAACAAGAAGGGTGGCAAGGGTGGGGGCTGGGGTGTGTCCCACTAAAGTAACTTACCAGGATTACTGCAAAAATTGGGCAATGTCAGGGTGAATGAGGAAGTCCAGGTATCAAGGTCCATTTGGGCGGAGAATTCAGAGGAATCTAATAAACATTTGATAAGAGATACTATCATAAGGAAAAGTGAAATATGCTCATTCCCCCTTCTTTTCCTAGCTCTGTTACTATGAATTTCCAATCAAGTTTCATGGGGATTTCTCCTTCATTCCTGGATTTTATAATGAAATATGGGGCTTCACACCTGTGTGGCTTATGATCTTCCAGGAAGGTTTGCGAACACTGGCTGGCTAGTACAGGCTGCTCTGAGGACAATCTAGAGATGTGCCTTAGGTGCTGATGCCCCATTGTTGCAATTGTGTGCTAACATACAGATCCCCTGAAACAGACACTTGTTAACCCCAGATGCTATCTGATAACATCAGATGCTCCAGATGTTATCTGCAGAGCCTGCCACTCTTATGATACAACACTGTCTGCACTTTCCACTAGGATGCCAAGTTGAGAAGCCTGAAGTTTCTTTTGAGCTACATTTAGCTTGGAGGAAGAAGCAGCAAACACTGGCTATGATGTCTGCATGTTGGTAGTCTGAGCCCTTCTTTGTCCCTGAACAGCATAGGAGAGATGCTGTCTGCAGTAGACCTTGCAATTATAGGCAATAGTGCCTGGCTTGTAAAGCTGAGCCTACAGATGATCGAATGTTTCTTTTGTAGAAATGTCATCAGATAACCTGATAAAAACAAAATTGAATCTGTCAGATCTTGATGCCAGAGTTTGAAATATTGCAAAAAGCTCCCTACAACTGTCACTGCTAATAAGATTTTATAATAGGCTGCGTTGGGTATATTCACCCATCGGTCTGCACCTCCTCACTTTCTTTTCTGTGTTCCTGTGGCGATAAGGGAAGGGCTTGATTGGCTGGGTTGCTTCTCCACTAGGCATTCAGGCTACCTCCACTGAATCTGAGAAAGCTTTTAAGTGTTCAGGTTAATTTCTGAAATCACAGGACTTTCACAATTCCAGAAGGACAGAGTGAAAGAGATATCTGAGAATTTTGAAGACAGAGAGACAGTCTTCTCCCAGGATTCCAAGAAAGAAAATAATGTCTGGGGATTCCAAAGTTAACACAGACCTTGTTATTGCTTTGACTTATTTGTGTTTCATGGCAGAAAAGAGCCCAAAGGGCACAGTCCTCCAGGGCTTACCCTGAAATTCACAGTGCCCTTCAGAGGGCCCTTCGGATACCATGCAAAGAGTGATTTGCAACGATACATTTTGTTGCACTGCTGCAGTCAGAGCCCTGGGTATGGTGCCCCTCCCCCGGTTGCCCCAGCTGCACAACTCTGAGGACTGAGTTCCAACATATTGTACTGGCCCCTAAGCCTTCTCTGTGTGCCCTTGCTCTAGTGTCCTGGCTCATTGCTTTCCCCCATGTAATTTTTTAAACCCTTAATGTTGGGTCTCAAATGCTGCATTTATTCCTCTAGAACACGTCCGTTGGGTGACACAGCTCTTTTTAGCAGTGTTCTTATTTAACAGGCTTTTCTCTTCTTGGTTTCTTTTGTGATCTTATTGTCACTATTTAACTTTCACTCCAGCCTTCCTCCTCCTTCTTAGCCAGACCTAGCCTGGCCCAAACACCTCGGTCCCCAGCATTACTAAGGCATCAGTACTTCTCTGTCAGAACTTGTCCTCAGAGGGCCCCTTGCAGGGTACAGTGTGTCTCTGAGCATTGATTTCTCTACCTCTCTTCTCCCTTAATTCAGTCATTGAAACTGTCAGTCATTGGCTACCCTGGCTTGGGATGGGGGTGGGGGGACAATTCTGCCTGCTGTGTTTTTGCAGGGATTGGTATTTCTGAACAATGCCATGGCAGCATTTTTATACTGTGGTAGGTAGCTGCAGTTAACAGAGCTGGGAAGTCAGAGTGGGAAGAGCACATTCTGAAGCACAATAATGAGGAAGAAAGTGGTTTGGCCTGGGTTACCATCCAGAGTAAGGCCTGAACACTTACTATGTGCTGTCTCTTAAAACCATGACAACTTTGCTAGATAGGGATGAATATAACTAACTCATTTCACATACTTGTAAATTTAAAACTTTCAGACCTGAAAGGCAATTAGGCTAAAAGGACCTGAACAAAAGCACATGGCCAGTGTGGTAAAATGGTGAATTGAACCAAAGTCTATCATGACTGCTTAAGCTAACTGCTTCCTGATAAATATCTGAGTAAATCTGTGTTTTCAGAACAGCCTTAATATCTGAAGAATCTAAAGTAAGGCTTTAGTGTTTGGACCATGGTTTTGGACAAGCTACTCAATTCCCTAGTGAGCATAGTGGTAAGATTTAACTCCAGGCATGTTTTTAAGGACTCACTGAGTCAGTGTGTGGACAGCATCAAAATGGAACCCAGCATGGGTACAGTCACAGAACAGTGATGCTGCCACTGGCTGAGGGGACCTGCTGAGAAGCACAGGAGGACCTTCTAGAACTACCCTCCACCCCCCCCCCACACCAGGCACAGGGAAGGGAAAGGCCAAACCTTTCCTTGCAGTGCCTGTTCCTATCACTGCTGTGATCAGCCTCTGAGCAGTAGATATTTGTTTCTTAAGTGTGATCATCTGCACCCCTTGCTTTGGAGATATTAACAAAGCTTTCTAAACTACTCTTGCCTAGAATTTTCATGAAATGCAAATTATAGAAGCTGAGTAGAAAGCAGCTTTTTTCCTTCAGAGTTAGTCCCCAGATAGACTGGAGCTTACTTTGGTTTTACAAAATGTTTTGCAACATTTGTCCTCTGTCTTTGTCATTAGTTTCTTGTTATCTATAGGCTATCACCCAAGAACACACAAGCATCATCCACTTACTACTTTTCCCTCTCAGTTTGGATTTCTGGCACATTTTTCAAAATCAGGCACCCAGGAAATTAAGAAGTTTATCAATTACCATTCTAGAGCAACCTGATGCTGAGGCTGTGAATGAGGTCCATGAGACTAAAGACTTAATTACATGAGTCAAAGTTTGATTTAAATTGTAAATTCTCTGTTGAAGCCCAATTTCAATCTCCTATTCAGTGGAGTGAATTTTAAAGCACAAACAAGCAATGCTTGTGGACAGCAGCCCCCCCTAGAGGTGGAACTTCATGCTGTTCCTTTTCTTATATTTCTCTTCAGTGTGTATCATCCTGATTAGTAAAGGAGAAAATTTTCAGATTTCCAGATAAGGAAATTTTGCACTGGTCTGTCCAGAATGCTGAAGGAAATTTGAAAGAGACATGTGGTTTCTACTGATGAGGGAGGAGGCAGCTATAGGACACTTTCTTTCCTATGGTGTCAGTGAAAAATTAGAAACACACTGCCCTTTAATCTAACCCATACCTTGGCATCAGGGGATGAGCTTTATAGGGTGAGCCACCAGATGACAGGAATGTGAGAGCAGAGTGAGATGAGAGGTGGAGACACCACAGTCTTCCAAGGGAACCAAAAACAAAATGATGCCTTCATTGCTTCAACGGTGCTGTGCTGGTATTGATTTTTAACCTGGGCACTTCATACAGTTCCACTCAGTGCTGTGCTCAGGAGAAGCGTGTCCCAAGAGCCCAGACACAGAGGGAGTATTATAGGGGACCCACTTGGGGGAGGAGCTTCCAGTCTGGTCACTGGTCAGGGAATTTTAGTTTCTTCCTGTTTTCTACTTTGCATTTATATGAGTTTGGTTTTAATTTTTATTCCATGGAGAAATTGTAGAGAAAGATGTGATAATTATACTCATACCTTGTTCACACTTACAAAATCAAAATTTAGAATAATGAAGTTTTAAAAGCATCTATTTATTAAAGGGGACCTTGTTTCATCTCTTTCCAAGTTCACTAAATTCTCATTATTTACTCAGTAAAAGGAGATAAAATGAAAAGTGATTGCACATAGGAGGTGTGTCACTCACTTAATCTGGGTCACTCAAAGTGACAATTTTAGCAAAATTATATATGGCAGTTTCCCTCTCATCTGAGTGGAAGGTGCAGGAATTCTCTGTGACCGTCAATATCATGGTGTCTTCATGTGCCACTGTAAAATGTAGCCTATGTATGGCTGGACTCCAGGAAAGCCTGGTTAGATTTTAAGGAAAAAAATGGGAAGAGTGAACCACTCATCAAAGCCAAGTTAGAAAAGCTGCTGCCCTCAACATCACCTACCTCAATATACACAGTTTGACTATCAGAGCTTATACCTAGATGTCCCTCCAAAACCTAAGGCACTAATAGTAGGGCTTTTCAGAACTGGCTGGCTATATGGTGTGATATTGGAATTAAGGGCGTGATGCTGGGATTAATGGTGCCCCCTTGGGTGTGCGTGACACCTCCCAAAGG
The DNA here is from genome assembly GCA_004027295.1 of Dolichotis patagonum. Classification (NCBI taxonomy): domain Eukaryota; kingdom Metazoa; phylum Chordata; class Mammalia; order Rodentia; family Caviidae; genus Dolichotis; species Dolichotis patagonum. The sequence continues at coordinate 250,502 of PVJX010000385.1, read as the reverse complement.
GTGAGTAGCTTGGATGAAATATAAAGGAACAGAAAGAAGACCAGCTGCTGCTGCTGCCACCACTGTTGCTTGCTGCTTGTGTTGTCATCTCTTTTCCATGCTATGCACTGTTGTTTCTACTCTGTGATGCCTCTTGGCCATGGCACCCTGCTTTGAAGCTACCCAACAATGGACTGAAACCTCTACAAACTCTGAGCTGAAATAATCCTTTTACCTTTGAGTATCAGGTATTTTGTCTCAGCTACTAGAAAAAATAACTTGGATCCAACCAAAAGCCTCTTCAGTGGGAAAGCCAATAAGTGCTCACAACCACTCCCACTCCTTTTTGAAGACAAAAACTTGTCATCAGTGTAGCAAAAAGGCAGGGAAAATACCAAGAAAGAGTCATCTGCTTGCAAGCAACTAGATATGTACCAAAAAACATACTGAGGATTTAAAACAACTGAAAATGCTTCTGTGCGGGCAGCTTAATGCCTCTAGATAGCATAACTTGCAAACCTCTCTGTGAACTCTAATGATAACTCCCACCACCAGTAGCATGTATATGCAAGCTCCAGGTTTAGGAAGGCAAAGGTCACCCACACTCAGGAAAAATCAAATTAAAAAGGCTTTTATGTGTACATCTTAAAAGCTTATTCTACCAGATGATATCAACAGAATGATTCTGCTGCAGACCGAGACTAATGTTAAGTTTCTATCCACACCCATTCAGTGCCCACATCTGATCCTGACACATTCATTCGTCTGCGTGTGAGGCCCAGCTGCAGCTCACAGGGTGGAGAAGCATTTTGCCACTGCCAGTGTGCTGGGCCTTACATCACTGTCGTATTAGTCTAAGCAGAATAGAGCAGATTGTTTATTTTGGTTTAGCTCTGCTTCAGGCTGTAACATCAGTTGTAACTCCCAGAGTGACAAATTCTGATTGCAGTGTCACAGATTAAACAAGAGTGAGGAAGAGCCGGATGAGCACATTTCCCTAGGGGTGTGGAATGTATTCAGTCTGAATTTCCCCAATTACCCCACCTTGTCTCATTCAAAGCAGCCGCTCTTTGCCCACACTGACCAGGATTCTTCATTAATTCCTGTGGGTCAAATAAACCAAGCATTTAATTTTTTTGAAAATAAAGATGATTCCTCTTTTTCCTTAGAGCATATTTAACTCTTTTTATATTTCATATTTTACAGAATTTACTACCTGTCTATTGTTCACTATTATGAAACTCTAGGAGGAAAAAGAATTAGTGCAAATTCTAAGAGGTAGATTGGGCTAAGGAGAGTATTAATGACACTGAGGGATTTGTGCTAAACCCATGGGGAGTAGATACTCATGCAGTCCTGTGCTGTACAATCGATCCTCACATGACAGATTCTGCAGTTTTACTGCAAATCACAGGGCAAGCAAGGGTGTTCTAGGAGTCAACACTGACACTTGGGGTTTACCAGGTTGGTGACCCTGGGCTTTGTAGCACCTCCTCCATTGTAGCTACCACTTACTTCAAGTGTATGAGCCAGGGTGTAAGTGATACTTGCTTTCTCTGTGCCTGAAAGCCTTCAACTGCATGAGTATCATCATTTTCATTTCACACATGAGCCTGCTTCCACCTCAGTGTGTGAAGCCATCTGTAGAATGTAGTGTCTACTGTGACACAATCTAAAGCCAGCTTGTACATAATGAGCATGTTCTGTGGAAATCATGTTTGCCAAGTAGAAGAATGATTATAAGTGATCTTATCTTGTTGAAGTTATTATTCAAACTGAGCATCCGTTTATTACATTTTCCCAAAGAGGTTATGGATAAGGACTGTTAAATAATAGCAATGCCTAATTACCATGGGCTATTTTGAGACAATGGATGGCAGGGCTGTGTGCTCTAATCCTTCTCCTGTAAATGAGATGTGGTCCATGGTGAAGCTCAAATGCCTCATACACAGGTTTATGAGCACTGTGCTGGTTCCCAGCAGCAAAGCAAGAAGAAGGTGCAGCAGTACCCCCTAAGAGGAAATGTTTGAATTGATACTTTGCACATATGTAGCTACCCTCTCTGCTCCTAAGTCAGTATATAAATAGGTAAGGTGACTTACAAAGGGTAATTGACAATGCAGTAAACATCCAAATAAAAAGTTTATTACAATGAAAGACACATTGCCATCAGTCATCCTCAAAATACTCCCCCTTCCGTTTGAACACAATCATGATCATTCTTGCCGCTTTCTGAACCATTCTAGAAGTACTTTTTCTTAAGTTTTTCTGTGGTATGATAGAAAAAAAATTGAGTGAATTTTGTTGCCAAGTAGGCTCAAAAAACATTATGATGTGTCCTCATCCACATTGTTTTACTGAATCTGGCACTGTGTAACTTCTGGGTCTTCCCTGAAGTAAAAAAAAGATCATGAAATATAAACATTTTAAATCAATTCAGAACATTGAGGCAGCCATGATGGGATACATTCCAAGAATGATGGGATAAATGTGCTCAAAGGAAAGAGGACTAATGGCAAATATCTTTTACTATAATAAATGAAAATACTTATGTATTCAACATAGTTTTGATCGAACCACATAGGAAGCATCTTTCTACACCTGGGCATTTCACTGTGCTGGCTGAACTGAAGAAGTTGAGATATGGCTGCTTTTCTTTGTGTGTAGAGTGACTGCTATTATAGAACACAGAAAGTACCTCTCTTAGTTTGAGACAGTAGTTTTTAACCTCAGTGCTATTTTCCTCACTAATTTTTACCATCTGATTGTTTTCAAAGTTCAGAAGAGCATTTTTTCTAATTAACTGCTTCCTATGATTCAGAACTGTGGCTTCAAAATATGATGTAAAACATAAACCCTTTTAGTTGTTATGTTTACTGTGAAGCACATTTATCAAAGAACTTGTATGGAGTTCTAGTAGGAGTCCAATGGGATACCAATAGGAATATAAATTTTACCTCCTCTGCCTTTCCAACACACTCTGCTCCTTTACTTCTGTCGTAACCCTAGCAGTGGTATGCTGGCCTCAGGGCACAATGGCTTAATTCACTATAAAATGGGGTTAGTAGCTGCAGACTCACCTAATTTCTCTGTGGTCATATAACCAAACTCCTACACAAACTACTCACTGCTTTCCGCCTACCAGTCAGAGATGAATCCTAGAAGACTGAGGTGTAAGGAAGCATTCTAGTACTGTTAGTCTCAGTGAATTCCCATAAGAAAATGTCAAGATTAGGGCTGCAAGAAAGTGCTATTAGAACCTAGAATGGCAATGGGTTACGGCTTTAGACATTTTAATAGAAACAAAGGTTTCTTCTGCCTTTTTTAGGCCAGAATTAGCACCTTGCATTATAAGCAGCCTAACTAATCTCTGTGCAGCTTCATTTCCATTCTTAAATGAGCCTTTCAGAAGATACAAAGCAGAAGGATTAGGAAGTAACTCAGCCCTCAGGGCAATTACCTCCATGAGGGGTACTGTGTCTGAAGTTCTTGCCAAGAATAGGACTGAAAAGAAAGATCAGGAATCCTTGAGATAGAAGTCTACTGCTTTGCATCCTGCTGTTTCAGTGACAATGACTTGTTAGACTTCCACTTCAATTGTGTGGAGTGGGATCTGAGTTATGGTGGGCAGAGGCTCCACCTCATTCATCCCCACTGCCCCTTAGGTCAGTTAGTAGCCTGACTGGCACTGGATAGATGTCGCACTGTCTAGAATGAACTCATTCATATATGCCATGCTCTGTGACTATAGGCAAGCGCGTTCTCATTACATTCTTATTGATCACCCAGGTGTAATTTATAAGTACAATTAGTAATGCCTTTGATGTTGGATCTAATCACCTCGGCCCTCAGCAAGGCATTTGACAATGTTTGGAGACATGTTTGATTGTCATACAAGGGGCATGCTGCTGGCATCTAAGGAGTAGAGGCTAGGGATGCTATCCCAGACAGACATCGCCAGAGATTAGATGTCGAAACTATCAATATTGCAGAGGCTGAGACAACATATATTAATGTGCCATTATTGTGAGACTTCAATAACCACGTGAGCATAGGGATCTGCCTCTAAGTCACTTCTCAGGTAATCTCAGATTAGTGAGCTTAGTGTCTGAAAAGCAACACTGCTATTCTCATTATCATACTTCTTTTCAATGAAGTATTAAGTTATAAAAATGTATGTTTCTGTGGATCCTCATAATGTTTTTATTTTGAATTTTAAAATACAAGTTAAAATTTCCTAATGAAAAAGTAAAGTCTCCAAAATCTGAGACTATTTGAGTGCTGATGAGATGCAAATATTCCAAAATTGAAAAAACTTTACAATCTGATTTATACGTGGTTCCAAACATTTCAGATAAAATGTGCTCAACTAGTATCAGGCATCTCTAGGAAACCTTCACAGCTTTCTTAAACTTGTTCTTTAGCAAAAATATTTGCTAATTGCAAACTGTTAGGAGTGAACAATGTGACACTTATGACTGAGAAAGAAAATATTAATCCTGTGATTTAGTACTTTGTTTGGTACCATCCAACTAGTTAAAAAAATATCTAATTCATAAATGTGTCCAACTAGACAAGAACATCCTACATGGGAGAAACTTTCCCCACAAGGACAAATTCCAGGTTGCCAGACAAGCAATTAATCCTAGGGCATGAAGGTTGTTCTGCTTTGGGAGTCTGGGGGCCTTTCTGGCAGGTGTCATAGCCAGTGCTGCTTCTGGGCACCTTCCCTGTGGCAACACGGATCAGCTACCCTGGGAGAAGTCTGTGGCAAAACCTCTCCCCTGCTTTCCTTTATTCTCCTGCCCTCCTTTACTTACTTCTTTTCCTCTCGCTTCCATTCTTTCCTCCTGTTTCCTTCTTCCTCTATTCTCTCCTCAATTTAGCCCTGCCTTGCTCCACCTGCTTCCTTACTTTGGCCCCTCTCTTCCTTGTTCTGAACAGCCAACCAAGCCAACTGACATGTATCTGTATACTATGATTTTTAAAATCCATCTATATTTCATTCTATGCACTTAAATTTCCATGCACAAGACTAAACAGTAAGAGCCATCAAATGAGAAGAACAGAAAAGAACATTTCTGTTTCTCACACCAAGATTCTTGCTTGCTTGCCAAACTCTGGGATTCACAGTTGATTATTTTGAAATGCATTTCCTTGAAACGCATGACTGATGTTATGAAAATCGGGAACCTGAATAAAGCCTGGGCTTTTTCTACTGTTATTTGACATGTCAAGGTGGCTTTGCAGGCAGAGTGCAGGACAATATTTCTTCCCTCTGTCACTTCATGTTGATTTTGAGCTGGAGATGTGAGAAGGAAGCAGACAATCTGTAAGCAGCTGACATGTCACATGTACTTAGAAATACATACAGACAAATAACAGCTTCACATCCAATAAACATCACTCTTATGAGACAAACCAGTTCTTAATATGAAGCTTTGGTTTTTATTTAGTTGCACTTTGTACTAATTCTGTAAGTGGGGGCAGGAGACCACCCATACTCCTTTAGCTGTTTGAATGTCCAGATTAAAACTAGATTGTAGGGAGGCTTCATATACAAATTTAGTCTTCTGCCAGGACATTTGGCTTCTCTTTCCTTGGATCTGCAGGATCATATCATGGTCATCTATTGATCAAAAGGAGACTTAAGTGCAAGTAAATGGATCAGAACCTGAAGATCAGATGGATAGCCTCTGTTTCTGTTTCCCTGATCCATGCTTCAGACAAGAAACAGAGTCAGATGAGTGGGAAACACTGGTCAACTTATGTTAGGAATTTTTCAGGCTGCTTTGCTTTGATCTCCTTGATGTGCTAGACCACTTAAAAAGAAGCCACAGAGACAATCTGAACAGAATGGCAAGCTAACAAGTCTGCATTTATTCTGAAGGCAGCAGAGGGACACTTAGGATTGGTATTTCAGATTCTAAATTCATTGCAGCATTAGTCACAATAGCCAAGACATGGAATCAATTTAATGCCCATCAACAGATGAATGGATAAAAAAAAAAGTGTGGTATATATACACAGTGGAATGGTATTCAGTCTTGAAAAAAGAAATCTTGTCATTTGCTATAGCATAAGTGAGCCTGGAGAATATTATATTAAGTGAAATTATCCAGGCACAGAAAGACAAATACTGCATGGTCTCACAATATGTGGAATCTTCTGGGGATTCAGCTCAGTGGCACAAGCACTTGCCTGTCAAATGCAAGGTCATAAGTGCGATCACTGGTACCAAAAAAAAAAAACCTGTCTCATATGTAGAATCTACAAAAGATAAACTCCCTCACAAAGTAGAAGTTACTAGTTCCAACAAGTATGGCTTGGAGTCATGTGGGTTGAAAGGTACAAAATGTCACTTAGGAGAAATAAGTTCATGAGATCTATTGTACAAAATAGTGACTATAGTTAATAATATGATGTATGCTCAAAAATTGTTAAGAGAGATGTTAAGTGTTCTTACCATTAAAAAAAGTGAGTACGTGAGGTCATAGGCATGCTAATTAGTTACATTTGTCCATTCAATAACATATATTTTTATCCAAAATACCTTATTATACACCAAAAAATACATGCAATTTGTATTTACCAATTTAAAAACATAAGCTGAAAAGAAAATAAATGTTAAAAAAAGAAAGTACACTGGATCAAGTATCAGTGTACCAGTGACACTTCCATTAGTAAAACAAAAGCAGGTCTCGAAAGAGGAACAGGATTTGTGGGTAAAATACAGGCTTTGGTTCCAGGAGACTGGAGGATGGGGAGGGTGGACAAATTCAAATACTTAAGTGGGGTGTAGTTCTGGTAAAGTGCTTTTACCTTGCCAAGCCTTACTTACATCACTCTAAAAGCTGAAATAATAAAACATAATCTGTACAATTGCTGTATGAAACAAAGCACAGAAGGGGACAAAGTCACCCAAATAGCCAATCAGGGCACCTACATGAAGTCCTGCTCCTGACCAAACCAAGTAAGAAAGGAGAACAGCGGTTTCCTGCCCTGTGCAGACTCATCTCACTACTGGCATAGGTTTTATTCCTACCCCTGACCCTGAATTGGCATTGTTTGGCAAGTGCTGGTCGGGGCCCAAAAGGGTTGAGATCCATAAGTCTCAAGTTGGGGCTACAGGTTTGATGCTCTCAGCTTCAGCCTCTCTGGGCCACATGAGCTGAGGATTAGGGTTTCTAGGTCACTTCACTTCCTCTGTTTTCCTGTGGTGAGCTGTTGACTGCGAAGTTTTGTGTGCAGGCCCCAACTAGGGTCTGTCTGAAGGCTGAGTCCTGAAATTGACTTCCAAGGTCCATCTGATGGGCGTAGTGACAGCAGCAAGGCCCTCTCCATAACTTCCACTTCAAGGTAATCTGGTATAACCCCCTTGTCTGATTGTCAGACTGCTGAGAGCACAAAGCACCTGAAATAAAAAGTGCCCAAAGCTTAGATTTGTTTAAATCCCCCAGGGAATAAGCAAATTGTCACAAAGCCCAGTGCCACCACTGCAGGTGACTCCAAGAGAACATCACATAAGTTCACACATGCAGTAGAACTCACATTGTATCCCCGCTTGTCACTCTACTGCCCCTATTGTGATCATCCTAATGTCTTCTCTCACTGTATCAGGTATGAAGCAGCAAATCAAGAGCGGGACGGGGCAGAGTTGACAGTGGAGGTACAGCTGAGGGATAGGGTTAGGATAAGCCTCCAAGCAGAAACACAGTGTCCCAGACCATCACCACCCATCATAAAGATTGAACTCCAACACTGCATTTGCATTGCCCTTGGGATCAAGGAGTTATGCATAGGGATACAGGCATTTGGAAACAGAGGAGACAGGGGAGATGAGGTTAGGTTGAGCTGTTAAGCAGGAAGAGTAAGTTCTGGTATTTTAACACACAGTAGGGTGAGGATCATTATAACATAATGCACTATGTACATCAAAATGTTTAGCTGAGAGGGTTTTGAATTTACTCATTATAAAGAAATGATGGAAGTTTTAAGTAATAAATTTGATTATTACTCAATGAATGCATGAATTAAAACACAGCAATGAGTTTTTAAAAATACTCCATTAAAAAAGATTTGCTCAAATACAAACAAGGTTAAAATATTTAGATGCTTATTTCAGGAGTCTTCATTTTTTAAAGCACCAGGAAAATAAGAAACTATTAAGATAAATCATTCTTACTTAAACTTGATTGGGGCTTAATTTTCAGTTACTTGAGGAGAGGCACTGTGTTTGTTATTTTTCTTGTTCACAGTCTCTTGTAGGTAACTCTAAATTTGTATAGTAAAGAATGCCTGAAAAGGATTCTATTTGTTCATATTTTTGATTCTTTCATTCTGAAAGACCTCAAACAGGTCCATCTACTGCATGCAAACAAAGATCCCACATCTTCAAATTAATATGTAGGTCGATAGCATTAAGAAAAAGGGAAGGAAACTTAAACTTGGCAGCAATCAGTATATCTCATAAATAAGCAATAAACTTGATAGAGGCAGAATTCTGTTGTTTTTTTGTTTACTGATTTGAGCAAACAGACCACAATTTAAAATAGAAAATAAATTTAAGTGAATACTAGACACAGCCCTAATCTCTAGTCCAAATTGATATTTTTAAAAATTCTGTGAAACAGCTATGCAGGCATGTTTATTCTCTGATTCTCTATCTGCTCAGATAAAAACACATTTTTCTAAGCTTTTCTGGCAATTACCTTCAAACTCAAAATCACTGAGAAACCTCCTTTCGCTGGTCTGAGAGTGCTATTTGAAAAGGACATCATTTGTGTGTTTTCACATTTTGTCTTCTCCAGTAGCCAACTTGTGCTATGACTGGATGTGAGGAAGAGGAAACACGGAGCTGTTAAAGACCCCTTTCTTTTAGACACGAAAAGATGTGTTCATTAGGAAAACTAGAATCCATGTGGGTTACACCACAAATTTTATGTCTCATTTTGTACACGTGGTGTCCAAACTTATGGCATGTCCACAATTCTAAGTGTTCTCATGGTGCAAAGCATACATAAGGTATTTACCTGGATATGATGCTCTAGCATGGTGCTGAGTTATATTCCTGTACTTCAAATGCAAATTGAGGTTACATACCCTGAGATATATAGGTCCAGGAAAAAGGAGAGCAATGTTCCTGTTTCAATCATAAATTTTTGCATGACTTTCTTCCCTCACACTTGCTCAATGTGTTTGTTCCTACATGCTTCTGTATTTAATTGGTGCTGTCAAAAAGGCTCCTCAACAAATGCATTCAATGTCTTTGGGAAAGGAAGTTATGGGTTAAGGCTTCTGCCAGATTTAATCTTTGTTTTGGCATTATTGGAAAATGTGTGTTGTGGCCATCTGTCTGGAATTGACTGGGTGGAACAAGGAGGCTTGCCATGTGTCTGAGACAGGGTGGTAACCACATTTCACAGGAGAAAAATGGCAGGAAACAAAGCGGGTGCAGAAGTACACAAATTGAACTGTTAGGAACCTTCACTCTTGCATTTGTACAGTAATGGATTTTCTGCTAGGATGAGCAGACATGCTCTATTTTTTTTCTATATTCACAGTATGTATAAGTGTTTTTGAATATATGCATGTTTTGTGTGTTTATCACAGCTCAATTCAAAATTTGCCTTATCAAACTGGAGTCTATTTTGTACTTTCATTTTTCATGTAATTTATTTTTAATAAAATTTTCTTCACCTTTAAAATTTATTTTAAATATGATTTTTCTACATTTTAAATGAATTCCATTCATTTCATTTATTTTTGCCCCGTGTGTTGAGTTTCAGAATAATAACACAGGTTATTCAACACTGCCGTGTTTTGTGGCAGACACTGTACTGACGATAATAGCCAAAATATTGCCTGCCTTTTCCCTGTTAAATTGCCAGACCATTTTACTAAAGCCAGTTGGTTTGCACTTTACTTAGAGTCCTCTAGGGAGCAAAGCATAAGGCAGGAATGAATAGCACTGACACTTTATTAGAGAGGTAAGAGCCCAGAATGTCAAGGGTGAAAAATAAAGGAAAATTAAGGCAAGAAAAAATGCTAAGCAATTCAATGTATTCATGCTGGCTGTAGCTTTTGGAGCCATAAAGAAACACAGTTGGTCTCCTAGCAGGTGTGATCATATGGCACAGAGGTCTTTTAGGGAAAGCATGCAAAGAAAAGAAAAAAAGCAAAAGCAAAATGAAACTACAACTTGGGTCATCCTCAGAAGGAATAGAGAAAGAGCAACGTGCCTGCCCAGATTTCTCCTGTCTTTCATTATCATGGATCAAGGTATGCCCCCCGGGAACCTGGCACCCCAACAATTCCAGGTAGCATTACTTGAGCTCTTTGTAACAGCTCAGAAAACAAAATTCCATGGTTAGGATAGTTATTGCATCACAGTCAGTCTTGGAAGAAGACAGGAAGCTCCCTTGAAAGGGTCCCTTGTCTTGGGTTGAGGGCTGGGTAACCCAAGAATCTTCTCTCAATAAAGTTAAATCTCTCTAGAGTTATCAAAGATACTTCCTGCAAACTGGCCTGGCATTAAGTAAATCAGTCCATAAGAGTTTTTTGGAAATAATGAGGGTGACTTGATGAAATGTTTAAGTAGGGAAAAGTCTAGACTTTGTGAGACCTAAGACTACACAATTTGGGGACCTTTTAGGAAAAAAACCTCAAAATTATTACTATAACTAACAATTAGAAAATAAATTGTAACAAATTACAAATTTTTAAAAATTAACAGATACCATAATAATCGCACTTGTACACAAACAACATAGTATTTAAATTTAGTTACAGCTTGACATTCTTTTGTAATACTATTTTTTAGAGAAAAAAAGCAAAACAGAAAAAAAGAATACAAAATTTTGAAAAAATAACAGTAACAAATCACTAGTTGATAAATTACATATTGTTATCTTAGAAGTAGTTATTCAAGTTACAAAATCAAAGCATAAAAATTAACAATGATAGCACAAACTGTTCTGTTGATTAATTAACAAAAAATTAATAGAATGGTTATCTATCTTGCACACTTATCATACAGTTATATGTGTATACCTACAAGTTGTTCTTTCCTTTTGAGCACTTTCTTTGTAATACTTTTTTCTTATATTTTTGATGAGATATGTTCTGACATCCTCATCATATGGCAATAATTTTTATAGTGCTTTCTATACAAAAGTAATTTAGTCTTCTTAGAATAATTGATTAAAATTTATGTTTTATTACTAATGTTTTTACAAAGTATCCTTTGGTTTCACCAAATTTTATGAACCTTTCGAAATTTTCCTTCATATGGCCTGTAAGATTTCAGAGCATTTCAAGTTTTCTTGCATAGTGACTGGTGTCAAGTACTGGATGAATTGGTGAAACTCATCAGTGAATTTGTCTTCAGTGTGCTTCTCATGTAATCTTAGTCAATGTCAAATCAATAAAATGTTTAAATCTTATCCCAGTGTAGTCCTGTGATTATTCCAGTTAATGAATTAACAAATAATTAAAAGAACTGTTCATTGTTACCTGTGGTTTTGTTACCGAGGATTATATGTAGAACTTTGGTCAGTGGAACAGAGTCCTTGTTCTGTGGGCATTTGGGTTGGGGTAGCAGTGTGTGTGCTGTTTACTCAGGTGAAGATATTGTCATGTGCAACAAGATATGATCTAGAATATTATATTTAAAACACACAGCTTCATCACCTACCTGCTCAGTGTGATACTAATGCAATTTTCTGCTTGTCAAGTGCAGGAATACTGGAAAATTCAGTTTCAAGTGTCTCCCAATTTTAAGAAAAGTGTAGTGATGGTTTTGAAATTATGTGCACTGTGTCATTATGTCTCTCCTCTCCTCTCCTCTCCCCTCCCCTCCCCTCCCTTCTTTCCTTTCCTTTAATTTTTTTTCTTTTCATCTGTTTGAGTCAGGGTTGCACTATGTAGTTCAAGCTGCCTTTGGACTTACATTGTAGCCCTGATTGGTCTGGAACTCACAGCAGTCCTCCTGCCTCAGCCATCCGACTACTTGGATTACAGGCATGTGCCACCATTCCCAACTATCAAGTGTATTATTGTCTGAAATGAACCCATTTGACAAGATATTGCTGAAAATCACGTCTTCTGTTTATAATGTGTATATCTGATAATTGGATATCATGATGAATATAATCATTATGTATGACAAACATAGTAATAAACATAAATAAATAACATTTCCTGAAAGTAGCCAACTTTCTTTTTCTTATGTTCATTGGCTACTTATTCAAATGTGTATAACTACCTTTAAAAAGAGATTAGGAAATACAGTTATTATTATGTGTTTCCATGTGTCCCAATAAAAATTGGGGTGTCATCACTGAAAATGACAGAATGGAATTATTAGAGAAGAGTTAACCATCTCACCTCTATATACAAATAGGTGATGCTTGATAGAAATAAAAATACTCCCATGATTTTTTTTTACTTACTTACTTGTTTATTTATTTTTACTCCCACCATTTAAAAATGAGCTCATTGATAATTTTTAAGTTATTATTTTAAAGTAAAATAATTCTCAATTGACATACATAATGCAAACAAAATATCTAATCAAGGCTACAGGAATATAGAAAATCTGGATTTTATAAAGTATTTTTTTTTTAATTTCAGGATGGATTAGATAATTTTTTGAAACCACAGATTTTTGAAAGAGACTGAATTGTACAACTTAATCCAGCTTATGCTTTTTATAAGTTCTGTTTTTAAATATATTCTAGATTTTACACTGGTATACGTGGGTCTATTGATGCAAAGTGCAGAAAAGAGAGATTTGTTAGGTTTTTGATAACTTAAAACTTTTACTTTTTGCTTTATATAATTATTTATTTAAATTTTTTGGTACTATTTAAATTTTTATAAAAATTGTTTTATCTTAAAAATTTTAAATGAAATCTTTTGTCTTTACCTTTGTTATGATTTACTGCTACAAACATTTTTGGGTTTTCTTGTGCATTTTTTTTTTACCTGTATGTGTCTATGTTTGTGTACGTGGTATTATTCAAGATAGACTCATTCTGTGTAATTTTGTGCTCAATTTTCATTTAATTACCTAGCTTTGTGTTGGGAGCACTTACTAAGGCATTTACACATGAAAGTTTATTTTTATATTTTTCCTTATGCAGATACTCTAGTGGGTTTAAATACTTTCAAGTCTTGGAAATTTAAGTTATTTGCGATTGTTGAATAATTTAAATGATTATAGATAATTACTTATATATTTATATTTCAGAAATTATTTACAAGTAAAGGTATCATATTTTAAAACTATTTCCATTGAACATCTTTATATACAATATTTGCCAATATCTGATTATTTGACAGGAGAGAGCACTAGAAACAGAGTGCCGTGTCAAAATTTTGGAACTTCTAAAAACTCTTGATGCAAACTTCATATCTCATCTGTTCTCAGGAAAGTTTGCTAGTTTACACTCCAATTAGCAACACAGGTGCTTGCTGAGGAATTTAATCTACCAGACTCACCACCCTTGAATTTGTTGTTCGTAAAGCTTGGATATTTCAGTGGCAAAAGTATATCTTATTGTTAAATACACTTAAATTACTGTTAATAATGAGCCTAGACAGTTTTAAGAACTACTTCAAGTCTGTTTATGCCATTATCCTATTTTCTGCGGTATTGTAGGAATTTTTACTGAGTTTTAAGATCTCTTTTTAAGGGCTGTGGATTTAGTTTAGTGGCACAAGCACCTGCCTGGTAAGAGCAAGGATGTAAGTTCAATCTCTGGTACCACACACAGAAAAAACCAAAACAAACCCCTATTTTTGTATTGAAGGTAACTTTTTTAAAATGTTACTTGTCTCTAATATTTTCTTAAGGTTTAAATTATTTTGTTATTTTTATGCTGTCTTTAGTTGTGAAGAGTGTTTTGTAATTTTATTTTATTTTTTGGAACCAGGAATTGAACTCATGACCACTGAACTAGATCCCCGGCCCAAATGTCTTATAATTTTAAATAACTGATTATTTTATTTTAAAAGTATTTTGTAACACATGCCATATATCAGGTGCTGTACTTGGTGACTGGACTCCAGTGTTAAAATAATTTTTTCTTTGAAACTAATTTTAAAATACAACATTCTTTATTGTCAGAAAGTTACCTTTAAATGTGGAGCAAAAGCATTTTTCATAGTCCTGTCATATCGATATCCTTATAATTATTACTATAAGCTGTCTGTATAATTTTTATAAAATTTTTTAACTTGGGAATCCTTTTATCAGGATATAAGAAACACTTGTGTGTTTAAATTTATCATAAATCTCAGTTTTATTGCTACATGTGTGCTATTGTATCTAAAGAGTACCGTATCTGTGTTTTTTTTCAGTGCTGGGGATTAAATCCAGCGCCCTGGCATGATAAGCAAATGCTCTAGGTCTAAACTATGTAAATTCCCAGCTCCATATCTGCATTCTTATTCCTTATTAATCCTTATGCCTTATTTATTTTCCCTGGTATGAGTGGACTCCATGAGAAATTAAATCTCTCTTTATAATATTGTTTATTTGATGCCTAGGTTTAGACCATAATATTTTAATGAACTGTACATTTTTGAGAGCATAACACCAGAAAATTATGGATATTAATTGACTGTTTCCAGGTCTAATCAGAGTATTACACAAATAGGACCATTTTATCCTGAACTACTTTTATTGGTTCCCTATTCTTACCTGTATAACTACTGGGCCTTACCTACCCCAACTTACCCAACATTCTCAGCCTTCCCCATTTCTTTGCAGCTCCAATAAATATGCAAAAGAAGTACACCTAAGTTCCAAGCCTTGCTTTTGGAGGGCTACCATCTCCTAATTATTTGACAGAAATATACATCATTGCTACGGTTTTATTGCCTTCTGTGCAAATGGTTTACCTTGCTATCAATTAATCTTCACACTTGCTAAATTCTGCTTTAAAATGAATAGAATGCCCAATCTCTCCTGCTTTGTTTTAAGCTTCTGTCAGCATGACCCCAATATGGTACTATTTCTGCCATAAGTTACAAGAAGACATTCACTATCAAAAACTGGTCCCTGAGCTTCCATCTGCACACTCTTTCTGTATGGGACGCAGACCAAGACTTTCAGCAGCACTGCAAATAGCCCTGGCACAGTTGTCCATTACCTGCTGTGCTCTGCACAATCTAATTACCTCATTACACCTGATGATCTTGGGTCTCTGTATGCCATCACTGTAATAAAAATGCATTGTCTCTATTATAATCTAAGCTTAACTTTACTGTTGCCAGTGCTGTTCTCTATTCCCAGAGCCTCTCATCTAGACAGCTTTCAAAGAGATGGGTAGGCACGTTATTGGGCCTGTCAGTGGTCTGCTTGGCACAGTGGTGGGCACTGGTTGTCTTCAATCCTTATTTGTGTTTTCTGAAAGTTTAGTGAGTGAAGCAATTTAGAAAATATTAAACTGAGAAAGCTAGAGATTAGATTTCTTATACTGTAGAAGCAGTATTGTCATTTGTAACAATGTGCGATTATGATCAAACTGCGTTGTCTTTTATAACTTAGCCTATGTAAACTGAAACCAAAATGTCACCAAAATTTTTCATATGCTCTGAAAAGTATTGATATAACCAGGACTTTTGATTTTGGATTTTCTAGCAAATTAATTTTTTTTAAAGGCAGAAAGAGGAGACAATATAGTACTGAATAGTTTTATCTCATTCTTTTCTTCTTCTTCTTCTTCTTCTTCTTCTTCTTCTTCTTCTTCTTCTTCTTCTTCTTCTTCTTCTTCTTTTCTTTTTTTTTTTTTTTGTGCCGGTGATCGAACTTGCAACCTCATGCTTACCAGGCAAGTGCTTGAGCTGCTGAGCTAAATCTCTGGCCTGAATAGCTTTAATAGATATGGATATTTTAAAACACAGTGAACAAAGTTTCCTACTCTCAACATCACTTAATGAAAAGGAGAAATTTAACATGAAAGCAGGAAACATAGCCTTTAAGTATGGGACTTATTTTTAATTGAAAACTTGTCTCTATCTCTAGTCACTGATGAAAACCATACCCTAACTCTCAACTCCTGGGGTCTGGCACATGGTGCCAAGAGTAGGATGTGATGGGCCATTTCTGAGCTCTCTAGAGAGCCTTACTATTTAGAGCCTCTTAAAACTGAAGAAGGTTGTTGCCCAGCGTGTATGTGAAGTCTGTGAATATGCAGAGCACATCGGTTTGCTTTTCTTATTAGTTTCTTTCAGAAATGATGATAGTGGGGGCATCAGGAGTTTCTAACGTAGTTCCAGATTAGTTTTCTTTCAACGCACTGGGACCACATTCCAGAGACAGAATTGATCAAATCTTCTGGCCCAGTCCCCTAGGTAAATCAAAGCAGAAATTATAATAACAAAATAGGACAAGAACTGTGTGTGTGTGTGTGTGTACACTCACATGTGTGCAGGTGAGCTCAGGAGTAAAGAGGATGGGAGGCGGGCGAGGGAAAGAATAATGTCCAAAGCCAAGACTTTATTTCTTTAGTTCCCTTTTGCAGGCATGGAAAAAACCTAAGCCATGTGGGAGGACAGGAATCAAGGCATATACAAGATTACCACAACCTTGTTCTCTTTGTGAAAAGCTCCAATGCCACTTGGGACCTCCAAAACAGTAGCATGCTTTCGATGGAAAAACATAGTGAAAATCCTTGTATGTGTTGCTTACTAACACCAGTGGGATTCAGAGAACAACACTATGGGAACAAAGTCTGCTGCTACCTCCCTTAGTCAGCACTGTGAAAAAGTAGCTATATACAAAAACATTTGGGTAAAGATGTAATTTTATTCTTAATTTTGTTTTTTCTATTTATTAAGTTTTTCAGGGAGACAAAATTTTCATATGGCAGAACACTCATTGAAAGTGTGATTTGGTAGTTACATACTTGTGCACAGCTGTGAGGCCATCAGTGAACTCTCATGATCCCTTGCTGCTCTCACATTTCTTTGTATTCTCTTCCACTCTTCTGCCTCCCTCTCAGCCCCTAAAAACATCAGATCTGTTCCCTATACCCAGTGGTCTGTACCGTATACCCAGAATCTATGACATGCAAGTTATTTGTTTTTCTTTTAAGACCAAAAATGTTCATGTATGAGTTGTTTTTCTAAACTAAAACCCTCCATATTCAGGTTTAATTGCAATGTTTGGACTTCATAATAGATAAATGTTGTTTGGATTGCAGTTTGGGCATTCAGTTTCCAAAAGGTTCACCATCACTGGATGACTATAGATTAATTTCCATTTTTCATAATTAAAAAATAAATGGAGTCATGCAGAATGCAACTTTTGCTTGTCTTCTTTCACACTGCATAATTATCTTAAGATTCATCTGCATTATGACCTGTATTGATAGCTGTTCTTTTTCACTGCCCAGAAGCTCTCCCTTGCATGGATTTACCCCATTCATTCATCAGCTAGCTGGGGAGCATTTGTATGGTTTCCTAGTTGGGGCTATCACAAAGAGGCTGCTGTGAACATCTGTATATAAGTGTCTAGATGAACATAGACTTTCCTTCCCATTGACAGAAATTCAAGAGTGAATTGGCTAAATCTTAGGTTAGGTATATATTCATTCCTTAAGAAACTTCCTACCAATGTTCCAAAATGGTTTTTCATGGCAGCTAAACTTGGGGAAGTGTTCCAGGCAGCTCTCTTAAGTGCTCAGTCCCTCGGTGCTGCTCTCCCTTCTCTTAGTTCAGGCCTGTACGCTCCAGCTGCATTCTGTCCACACTGTCTCCTCTTTTCTGTGCACAGGTGGCTGAATCTCACCTGGGTCCTCCTTTCCTAGACCAGGGCCTGAAAATTCTCTGGAACTAAATTGAATTGGCCATTGGATTGAATTGGCCATTCGGCTCACTTGTCTCCGATTTTCATGCATCTTGACCCTCGTGATTCCTGCTGTCTTGAAAACTATTGATTCATGGATTTTGTCGAGACTATACTGTTGTTTCAGACAGAAGTTTAAATCCAGTGCCTACTACTTCATCTGGGCCAAAAGTTAGGGTCTCATAAGGCAATTTTGAAAGTCAGCTAAGTAATTAAATGGATACTTACGAGTTGATAGCTCAATACTAAGGAGTATTAAAGTTCTCCTACTAACTGATGATCATATAAAAGAATTGTACCTTTTCTTTTAATAGAAGATTTAACTGAAAAATTTTAGATAGACATATAGTTTTTTAAATCCAAAATGAAAGACCTCTACTTGTATACAGCTAGGTGAAAAATATTTAGCAATATTCATTTAATATGTATACAAATTGGTGTCCAACAAGTCAGTGTAAATGTATTAGAATCATAGGAAATAAGGATATCCACTGTGGATGTGCAAGCTGTGTACTATACAAGCAGGCCTGGCTGGCTGTGGAGATGAATTGGGACTGAAATGCTGCCCACAGTCTTCTCATTAAACTTAGTGTCCAACATGTGGTTGCATCTACCTAAAGAGAAGTTACTTTGTCTTACAAAATAATTTCATAGACCTCTGTGATATTTTTAGAGAAGAAACTGTGTTTTTTCAGAAACCTCTTAGCTCATACAACATTTGATTCCCAAGTCATATTTCAGATGGTAGAGTGGCTGGAATATTAATTCATAGGACAGTGCTTATATCAAGAGTAAAAACTATGTTGCTAGACTTACTCACTTCCATTAAAGCCTGGGAATTTGTGCTACTTAAGAGTTTGTTCTTGGACAAGGAGAATCTTGGCATTCACCACAGACCTTGCCTCTGTCTGTTAGTTTCTAAAAATAAGATAAAAAGATCCTCTTCTAGTTAGACATATTTGCTCTATCTTTCTCTGTTTTACCTGTTTGAGATTCCTCAAATTGGGGTCTGAGTATGAAGCAGGATCAGTGTAGATCATTCCTCTCTTGTTACTGGGGAGATGGCTCTTCAGAGACTGCTGAGAGGCTGATGCACCTAGAGGCTCTGACTCCCGTCAGCATCCAAGGCTGAGGAAAGAAGAGGAATGATCAGCAGAGCTGAAGCTCGAAGACTGCAGAAGAGGATGACAACCAATGAGACCCCAGAAGGATGGAGTCATTGTCAAGACAGGTGACACACAGCTGGGAAGGCCCTAAGTTCAGGGAGCAGGAGGTGCTGCATTTTAAACCAGGGATTCCACTTTGAGGGACGCAGAGGGAGCCTTGTGAGGAAACAGATGCTGTGGTGAGGGGGCTCCGAGAGCAAAGAGAACATGTCTACTATAGTCTTCCAATGTATTTTTTGCACAGATTTATGAATTTATTTACCTTGTAACTGTAAGTCAGGAGGTCAGTTTTTTATTTGCTTGCTTTTATTTTAAATAAGAAAGGGAGGAGAGAAGCAACGAGAAAACAGACAACCATGAGGACCTGTGGGTGTCAGGAAGTCAAGCTAGGAGCTTCCCTCAAAGTGAAACCCCTGGTTTAAAATGCAATACCCCCTGCTCCTTGAACTTTGGGCCTTCCCAGCTGTGTCCTCACATGCCTTGACAATGGCTCCATCCTTCTGAGGTCTCACTGGTTGTCATCCTCTTCTGCAGTTCTTAAGGAGTATCCCTTTCACAATTTTAGACACTTGGGATACTTCATCATTCAATGGATGAGGCATGTGACCTTAGAGGCTTAAAGACAACATATTCAGCTCACTCCCAGGAGAAATTCGTGTCTTCCCATTGCCTTTTCTCCTACAAGCTAAGCACCTCCTTTAGGAATACAACACAATATAAGCTTGTCTCCATGTAAATTAAAGGGCCACCTACCGAGAAAGTTAAGCATCTGCTTTCTTTTATGAGTCTCTCACCTGTTTTAGCCTGCACTCACATATGATGTATCTATCTAATAAACCCAACTTTGTTACTTTTTCCCTAAAAACTTCCTCTGACTCTATGTTTTATTTAGGTTAAATTCTAATTATGCAGTCATTTTTAATTAAGAATAGTGCTGCTAAGAACATTTATGTGGGCCTTTATGTAGACTTATCTTTGCATATCCCTTGGAAAGAGACAGATTGAATTATTGGGCTGCATGGTAGCATATATTCAATTTTTAAAGAACTACCAAACTGCCTTTAAAGCTGTACCATTTCAAATCTCAACAACAGTATTTCAAGGCTTTAGTTTCTCCATATTCTGTCAGCATTTGATACTGTCTTTTAAATTTATACCAGGTAGTAGGAGTGTGGCGATACCTTACATTGTCTTAATTTACTCTTCGTAATGTGTAATAATGTTCAACATATTTTGATCTATATATTTTACTTTGGGATATGTTCTTTACTGTGAAGTCTATTCAAATCTCTTACCTATTTTATTTGATTATTTTCTTAATATTAATTTATAAAAAGTTATATAGTCTCAACTACATTCTTTAGGATGTGATTTGCCTGTGTTTTCTATAGCTGGCCTTTTATCTTCTTAATCATACCTTTGACAACATTAACTTTGATAAAGTCTAATTTATCATTTTTTAAACTTTTATTTTCATGATTTTGTGTTCCTTACCTCAAAATCTTTGTCTTGCTCAAGGCCACAAACCAAGTTCTTACTTTTTCTTTCTAAAAGTTAGTAGTGGTGCTCTTCCATAGAGATCTTTGACTCATTCATTGCTAATCTTTTTTGGGGGGTGATATGAGCGAGAACAGTTTTATTATTGTAGCTAGTGTTCAATGTGCCTGTCCAATGGCTCTGGCACCATAATTACCAATGAGCAGCCTTTTACAACTGAATTATAATTATACTTTTTAAATAAATGATGTTTTCTGATTTAAAAAAGAGTCAATATGTATGTATATAAAATGATAAAATGTTAGACATTATATACCACCTCCCCTTCCAAATTTTAAGAATTCTATATCAATCTAAATCTAATCTATCATAATCTATTCTTAGTCATAAACAAAAATAAAATATGTGTGTATTAATTTGCTCATACTGTTATACAGAAAAACTACAGACATTGGGATTAAACAATACAAATTTATTTTCCACAGTGCTGTAGTTTATAAGTCCAAGATCATAATATCTGTAGGGTTTGTTTCTCCTGAACCTTCACTGCTTGGCCTGTAGGTGTTTTTCCTTGTGTCTTTGCATGGACTTTCTTTTGTGTGCTTCTTTTTTAGGAGCGAGTGGGGGCAGGGACCCAGGGATTCAACTCATGACTTCATGCATGCCAGGCAGGCACTTGTGTGGCAGAGCTAAATCCCTGGCCCCTGTGTGCTTTTTATAAGGTGATATTGGATCAGTGACCTTCTATGACTTGAAATACTTCTTTTGGTTTACATTTTTTAAAACTTTACTTGTGTTTATTCGTTGTACAGTACGAATTCCCTATAATGAATGTGATCATAATGAACATCCTAAATTGTACCAATATACTTAAATTTATGTTCTAGATATTATTCCTTTGTCTGAAGAGTAGGTGGCATAAATTTTTTCCCACTCTGTGGGTTTTCATTTCATTTTGTTGATGGTTTCTTTTGCTATGCAGAAGCTTTTTAATAAGATCTCATTTGTTGATTTTTGTGATAATTCTTGTGTGATCAGGGTTTTGTTCATAAAGCCTTTGCCTATACCTGTGTCTTCCCAGAGTTCTACTTATTCTATCTCCCAGCAGATTTAGTGTTTCTCTTTTCATATTTAGATCTTTGATCCATTTTGAATTTAGTTTAGTGCATGGTAATAGATATAGGTCTAGTTTTAGTTTTCAGCATGTGGAAATCCAATTTTTCCAGCACCATTTATTAAAGAGACTACCTTTCTTCCAGCGACCATGTTTTCTCTCTTTGTCAAAGATCAGAGGGTTGAGTACATTTAGAGTTGTTTCTTCATCTTCTAATCTGTTTCACTGATCCTCACAGTCTGTCCCCCCAAGCCATGCTGTTTTTGTCATAGTAGCTCTATAGTATAATTTCAAGTAAGAGCTTATGATGGCCTTGGACTTGCCTTTGTTGCCCAGAAATACTTTGGTATTTTAGGTCTCTTTATATTCCAAATGTCCATTAGGAATGTTTTCTATAGTTCTGTGAGGTACACTCTAGTTCTGTGTGGTATTTTGATTGGAATTGCATTAAATTGTTATAACAACTTTGGGATATGGAAATTGTCACTGTTTGGGTTCTACTTAATTATGAGCATGGGATACCTTTCCATGTTCTGATATCCTCTTTGATCTCCCTTTTCAGAGTACAGTGGTTTTCAATGTAGAGATCTTTTACTTCTTTTCTTAGATTGATCCCTAAATGTTTTATTTAGATGCTATTGTTGTTTCCCTAATTTCACTTCTAGTGAGTTTATTTGTTATGGAGGACCACCTGGAAGACTCTCCTTGAGCAAACAGCAATTATCTCCACTTTTGCTAAACCTGATCCTATCTCTATATATCAATATGTACTGAGATCGCTAGGCAATTTCCTTTTTCCTTTAATTATCTCTAAGCAGTGTAAATAGGGCTAGCTGAGGTGCCGACATGTAATTTTGCAAGCGGGGCTACAATCTCTGGACTTTGAAAAACATGATTGAACCAGGCAAGATGGTTCCAGGGCTATCAACTGGAACCTAACCTTGAGATAAGAGGCTATGACTTCTGAAGGCAGAAAAGCTTACATATCAGAACTGAAGCACTGGTCCCTAAAACATTAAATGCTACCTCAATTGTATTATGCAGATTGGTCTTTCTGCATATCCTTTTCTCTGCATATTGCAGAGGTGCTTTCAGGCCTCCTAGCTAGCCTAACTCCCAATACTCATGTATTTCCCACCACTATTAATCACTCATTCTCAAGCTACTCCCTCCTTCACATATTAATAAAATCTAGCTTAGGCCCTATGTAAAGGCCTTTGTTCTGATGAACCTTTATCCTGGTCAGACTTAGGACCCCTTGGCGCCTCATAGCTACTAATATGCATTAGTGTCTTTTTTTTCACCCTGAGTTGTACTGGAAGTGCTAGTATGGAATTAACTTATTGAAATTCCAATAACTTTTCCATAGGATTACAAATATAAACTTCCTGGACTGCAACAAAGGTCAAGAAGGGCTCTCTAATTTGTGTATAGGAATTATATTGATTTCCAAGTGTTGACTTTGATCCATCTACACTACTGAATCTGGTTATTAAATCTGGAAATCTTTTGGTGGAATTTTTGGGATCTTCCATGTAGAGTATCATGTCATCTACAAATAATGATAATTTAACTTTTTCCTTTCCTATCTTTATTCTTTCTATTTCTTTCTCACATCTAACTGTTCTGGCCAGTGTTTCTAGAACTGTATTAAATAGGACTGGTTATAGTGCATCTTTGTCTTGCTCCTGATTTAGAGTGAAAGCTTTCAGTTTTTGACCATTTAGTATGATGTTGGATGTTGGTTTGTCATACTAAAGAATGCTTAGGAACACATGAGTGCTCATCTCCCTATGTACTAAACCTTGAACCTTGAATCTTTGGAAAGGAGATGAGGCCCCAGGAACAAATGAGTAGACCTAGAGAGGCCCTGGAGGTACTTACAGTTGTCAGGAGTCCTGTGGCAAGTGAGCCCCAGAAGAGACTCACTAAGGCAGCAAGAAGCAATAAGAAGAGATGCAGTCATTAAAGGATGTGGGTGCAAACTGGAAGTTTGTGTGAGTGTGTGTGTGTGTGTGTGTGTGTGTGTGTGTGTGTAC
Source organism: Dolichotis patagonum (assembly GCA_004027295.1). Taxonomy (NCBI): domain Eukaryota; kingdom Metazoa; phylum Chordata; class Mammalia; order Rodentia; family Caviidae; genus Dolichotis; species Dolichotis patagonum. The sequence goes on along the minus strand of PVJX010000385.1, from coordinate 226,850 downwards.
ACAATCACAGATGCATAAATGTGAATTCTCAGAAGGACCAAAGGAAGCTGGCTCCCTTGTGGGACCTCGATATATTCTTCAAAAGAAAATTCTCACATTGGATGAAAGTGTAGGGCCTCTGATGATGGGTATTGGAAAAAGTGCTGTTTCTGTCCTAATGTACTAAACTCAGCTCAAGGTAAACTTGAGGAACAAAGGCAGCTTCAGGTTCAGGGAAAATAGAGATTTATTGACTCAGGCAAGTTGATTGTAACATACCAACTGTGAACTGAGACACCCTGTTTCTCAAGGAGCACAGGCAGAAGACTCATGAATGTATATAGATGCCTCCCACTGGTAAATCCCTCTTATTAATATTCTTTTGCAGTGATAGCCACAATGGAAATGTAGTTAAGTGGGTAATAAGATTACCTCAATCCTCATTTCTTGTGAGTTGAAATCTGTAGTCTGATTGAAGTCAAATCACTACGTCATCTTTGCCAAGTTTATTTTATCTATGTCTAATAGTCTTACTTTCTTATCTGTAGAGGTAAAAAGTCACAAAGACTGATTTTCCACCTGTGGAAAATACCAAACTGAGCAGCTGAACAATGACTTTGGCTTTCTATCATAGCAAAGCAAAGGGGTAGCAAGAATTTCTTAGAGAAATAGCATCTAGAATGTTTTACAACAGGCAGATGTTTGAAACTGTACAATTTTTTTGTTGTTATAACTCTAAATTCAGTGAGGTGTTGGGGTAATGAGACTTGGGGCACAATAAATTTAGCTCATCATTACTGAAGTTGAGTTACAAGTTATTTTCTATGAATTTTCAACCTTATCACTGAATCTCTTCAATCCATGAAAATGTGCTTCCATCATTTCAGGTGCTTTCTCGTTCTCTCTGTGGCTGTGATCTAAAAGAGGCCAAACAGGGTACAGGGAAGGCTCAGAGATCTAACCAAGAGGCAGATTGCACATGGCCCTGCTGGTTCCAGACCAGAAGGCTGCCAGCTCATGCCTCAGGCTTCATGGTCTGTTGGCAGAGTTGCCTCAGAAAATTCTGCTCTGGAGCCTACAGCCAGGTAATGGCATTTGCACAGCAGCATTGTGGTAACCATCACTGGAGCATCAACTGCCCATTCCTTACCTCCCCAGACTCAGTGAGGCTTCAGTGGCCTTTCTCCTACAGGGCTTTCTTGCATGCCATTATGTGATTCTGGGTGCTGGGCTGATACTGTGAAATTTATCATCTGTAGTGGGTCCCTTGTTGCTCATTCCATCACTACTTTGCTGAGATTGAATGGGGACCCCAAAGCCTCTGTTACCTGTTACAGTGGCTGTGGTGCTTCCCTACTGCAGCAGCTATGGGTCACCCTGCAGGATATACCTCCTCCTGTTCTGGTGACATCTTTCCAACAGGCCACCTCTGGCCCGTGTGTATGCACTGCACCTACTCTTTTAGTCCAGTGTCCATTCTTCCTGTTAGTGACATGAACACAGCAGAGGCTTCTTTCTCATGGTGGGGACACACTGGCAGTGTTTGCTTCAAATGTTCAGCACATCTGTTTCAAGCAGCTGCTGTGGATTATGCACATAACAGGAAACCAAGATTTCTGCCCTGTTGGAGTTTGCATTGTGGAGATGAGATAGCCTTTCAGCCACTCATATAATAAATCTTGAGACTGTGTAAAAGGCCTGAAGGTAGCCAGACCTGACAATTACCTGACGATTGGTAGTTAATTCTCACTCACACCTCTCCAGGGTCTAGCCACTGGGGCTCGGCTTAGTTGGCTCTGCTTTAGCAGTGAATGTTTCCAGTCTCCTTAGTGTGCCCCAAATCCTTAAACCAATACCTCCTGAAGAATTTCTCTTCTCATGGTCACAAGTAAAGCACAAAAATAGGCCTAAGTGAACAAGCACTGTCCCTGTGCCTGCTCATGCCACATCTGCCAACATCCAGCCAAGAAAAGCAGGTAGTAGGAGAGGTTAACTCTACCAGTCTCCACTTAGGTCCTGTCCAGGCCTAGGAATTAAATCAATATAAAATAGGTTAACAGGAGTGAAAGCATACAAATTTCATAAAATTTTATGTGACATGGGAGCCTCGTAAGGAACTGAAGGCCCCAAGAAGTGGCAAAATCCATATGATTTTCTATTAGGTTGAACAAAGAAGAGCAGTAATAAAAATGATTAAATTTCACATGGAGGTCACAGTGAGATGAGAGTTCTGTTTCCCTCCCAAGGTCTTTTGTACAGAACTCTCTCTGTTATGACTCCCCTTGAAGCATGGTCTTTTTTACAAGAAGGACATCTTCCACATGGGCATTTTCATCCTGTTTTCAGCAAGAAAGGGAAGATTAGAACACCCTTCTTGTATTGACTATTTTCAAGTGCCTTTAGGACAAAGTAACCCTCATGCTGAAATGCCATATTTAGAGTGGTACATTTTGCCAGTCTTCAAAGATGTATGACTCAGCCCCAGCTATTCCTGAGATAGGGAACTACATGCAGCTTCTTATGGGAGAAAGAACAAAACCACTTGGCAAAGGATCTAGTACAAGGAGTGATGAAGATTAGGGACAATAATGCAAATCTACTACAGATAGTGACAAATGTTATGGAGAATTAATTAAACAGAACACAGGAATCGGGAATCATAGAAGGGGGCATTGGAAGAAAGAGATGCAGGAGGTCAGTGTGTGAGCACTGTGACTTTTTGGGGAGTTCTTCAGCAGAAGTGAAAGAGCGCAAAAGCCCTGGGGTAGATACATGAGGAGCAGAAAGAACATTACACAATTTCTAGGGCCATATTGCAATCAGTGAGAGAGGGAAGATGAGGACAGAAAAGGAGTGGTTTTGGGGGAATGTAGTTAGGTCACTGTAAGGACATGAGTGTTCTTCTGACTGAGATGGGGGAGTCTTTCAGATTGAGGAGAGGAGGGAGAGAGTGATTTGACTTTAAAAACATAGCCTGCTTTCTGGTTGAAGAATAGAGTCTCTTTTCAATGAGTCTTAATTGGAATCCAGATTAGGATGGTGGCCCAGTTTCTTACTTCTCCCTGCCTTTGCAGCTCTTGGTGACATGTTACTGAACCCTAATTCCTCTTTTGAACTTGCAATTCAAAGCAGAAGCTTTCACTGTCTTCCTTATCATTTAATTCTCAACACAGCCACTGGGAAAATGAAAATTGGCCACATCTGCAGGCAGAGTCCAGAGGGGAGCAAGAACAGCAGGAATCCCTTTATAAAACTCTAGTGTCCCCCGGGTACCTGGGAGAACCAACTCCAAACACACACAGTGGCACAGGCCTTTCCTCCTGGGTACAACTCAGTTCTCTGAGCAGTGAGAACTCCATCTGGTCTTCATCATGGAGAGGAGGCAGCTCTGAATGTGATACAAAATGAAGTGTAAAACAGGCTGGGCAAAAGCTCAGTGACTGGTATTAGGTTATTTTTATACTAACTAAAAGTGATTGCAAGTCATGGACTCCGGCTAAGATGCTGCTGAAAGAGGCCACTGCCCAGCAGGTGTGCTTGGCAGATATGTAGTACTAGTTATTAGGAAAAAGGAAAACTGTTTTTCATTCTCGTTGTTCAAAAAGTTAAAACACCTTAATCAAACACATGTTCTCTAGGATCTTCCCTGCATGCCTCCCTTTGCCAATTTTATACCCTGTCCACAGTACTCATCTCCTCCCTGCCTCTGATGACCATTACCCAGCTGGCAGCTCCCCCGAACAGTTCCCAGATCCCATCTTCTGCCTGAATTTAGGAATAATAGACTGAATTGATTGCTGTACATTTTCCCCATGACATTCCAAAGGTATCTCAAATTCATCAGGCCCAGACCTGAAAGATTCAGTTTCCAGTCCTGCCTCTGTTCCTGTAGGTTTCTCATGTAGGTAAATGTGGACAGATGACCCTGATGCCCAGAGTCAACCAAAGTGGAGTCATGTAGTATTGATGAACTTGGGCAGGGCTTCAGCACAGTGGGCACTGATGCCTTTTCTAGGTCCCAGCTCACCATGAGTCCTTCTAAATGAGAGGCTTTCTCATCATTGTACAGGAGCGAGGAGACAATCATCCATCCATTCATTCATTAAACAGTTTTGGTTCTGCACCTCTGTACAGTTCTATCAGGAGCCAGGGAGATGCAGAGAAAACCAGCTGAAATACTGTTGCTCTGCTAAGCTCTTGAGGGCACAGGGAACTGAAATGCATACCCCAAGGAAACTCCAGTCAGAGCCTGACACTTTGGAAGCACTCAGTACATATTTACAGAGAAGCCAGATATCTTATTCTCTGTTTCTCCACTCTGTTTCAGCTTCATGGATCTCTCAGGATTGTCGGTTTTACTTCCTAAGTATCTAATGTCCTGAATTTTTTTCTGTCTCCAATATCAATACCGTATTTGAAGATAGAAAATATCTCCCACATCCTTGGTGAGCTCCAGGGCTCAACACTGCCCACAAAGCATTGTCAGTGAGAGCAATGACCAAAAACCTTTGTCCCCATACTGTTGCTGGCATCATGGCCAGTATCGGGTACATTGGAAAAGTTCAATGGATATTGATTGTGTGAAAAGAGATTTTGAATTTGCATTAATATATTTATTATTACCAGACTATCGTAATTATTATCATTTACTTTGGGCCCTCAGCGAAGCTCTCAAATTAAATTTGTTTGGAAAGCACTAGAAAATTTCTGTTTTCAATTTAAAAGTAATTTGAAATGTATACTTAAAGTTTATTGCAGTGATCCCATGAACTAGGGACTAGATGTTCAGAGTTCCTAAAGATGGGGAAATTTGCAAAAGTTACAAGAGAAGACAAAAAGCTACATAGCAGACTTGTAATGGCTCTATCATCCCTCATACATTGCCATCCTGTCTGTACCTATCTCTGCCTAGTACTGAGTTCACACTACCATCTTTTCTTCCCAAGATGCCTGTGGTAGTGTTCAAGAGTCCCTTGTCTTGTCTTTCTGGTGACACACCATTTGATACACAATGTTGAGTGGTTTTTTAAAAACCATAAGTGCCTTTACATTTTAACCCTGCTTACGATTTTGTGTGAAGTTGACCTCATCTAGGAGCCAAATTCCCAAGCCTAGATGAAAGGCTTAACACAGCTGCCTTATTTCCTCAGACCTCATCTTGTTCCACTGCCCCCTGGGGTACTTTGTTCCCATCTCACCAACTCTTATTATTTCTTTAAAAAGGCCTAGGTGTTCAACCTAAGGGACTTTTCACTGCCCATTTCTCCACATGGAGCCTGCTTGTACCAGACTTGTGCAGGGCTGGTTATTTGGGAATTTTTGTAAATCCCCCCTCTGGGACATCCCTGACAACCTTGTGGATAACAGCTCACCAACTTCCATGATACAACTCTTCTGCTTTTCTTTCCATCACTTTTCATTCACTGTTACATGTTTGTTTAATATCTATTCTTTCCAATTTGAAGGAATGATGATACCCTAGGCCTAGTACAGTGCCTGGCACGTAGTAGAAACTTGTAATTTTTTTTTTAAATAAGGAAACGGCATGCTTTTTATCCTATTTACCTTTTCAAAGTCCCTACTCCCTTTCCTTTCTTTTATGTTGAAGTCACAAGCACTGGACATTCTCCAAAAGGCAGTCAGGTCTAAGTTAGCTTAAACAAAAGATATAACCTGAATAGAGGGAGGTGGTGTTTTCAGCTTTGAAAAGTAGTTTTAAAGACATAAAGCAATAGTCAGGATTCCTCTGGACACTGAAAAATTTGTTGCTTGATTTCTATTTCCTCCCTGTTCACTCATAGTTATTTATTCATTTAGTCAGTCAGTTGGTAAATCATATAGAACACAACCATTTGCTGAATACCAAACACTCCATCACCACCAAATATCAACCATCACCATCACCACCAAATCAACACCAAATATCAACACCAAAAGATTGCCCTGTGTCTATTTGGTCAACAGCCTCAAACAGAAATAAACAAATGCTTTCTGTAAATGGGCAGATAATAAATGGATTAGGCTTTGTGTCTCATCTAATGATTCAACTGTCACAGTTATTCACTTCCCCTTCTAGCATGCAAAAGCATCCACAGACAATATGTGAGATGGCTGCTCCAATAAAGCTTTATTTACAAACCAGTTATGGAGCACATTTAGTCCTCAGCTATAGTTTGTTGACCTCTGGTGGAAGAACATAGACAGAATACAAACACATAAGTGAGGACACTGAAGTAGGTGTGGTGAGAAAGGCAAGGGCAGTGTGTTTAGGAGCAGAGTGGAGGGCCCTACACAGCCCCCGTCTCTGCTGGTCTTTTCACCAGGTAGGCCCGGCCCCGGCCGCAGTGATCAGCTGACAGTGATCAAAAAGAGGAGCAGGAGGAAGAAAAGGAAGAAAAAGAAGAGAAGAGCTTTAAAATTAAATTAGGAGATGGAGTGTAACTGAGTAGATGAGCAGGTGCTTAGCATTGAACAAGCCCTGTGTTCCATCACCAGCAGTGCAAAAAAATTAAGTGAATGTAATTTTAGTTGTTGAAAGTTCTTAAAATATTTTTTGTATTTTTTTTTGCTTTAAAGCTTTTTGTACTTTGTGTTTTTTAAGTTTTTGTTTGTTTGTTTTTCATTATCAAGATTCTTTTTCTAATTGTCCTTATTCTGAATCGGGGTCTCCCCTCAAACAAGTTTTTCAGGAAGTGCTCTCTTCAGAAATATTTCTTACCCTTGCAAGTAGCACATGCATTAGTTCAAGAGGTCATAGAAAGTTGGAATTTGAAAAATGAAATCTTTTTGCATATTTTTTCACATAAAGCTTAAGCTATATAGCCTTGGGGAAAGAACACATGTGATCTTACACACTGAGAACTATAAATCTCCTATCTAAAGGCTCTCTAGAGATTGTCTTATCTAACCTGCTCATCTTATAGAACTGGATTCTGAGGCCAACCCATTGCCCTCTCAGCGCACATTGCCCTCCCCAGAATTCCATTCAGACCTCCCCTGACCTATAAGTACAGAGGTGCTGGCCAGGCAGTCAAGTCTTTGCACAGATTTCCTTAATTTGAGTTTATACATGAATTTTTTTGTATTGTATTATTATCCTATACTGATTTTTATCGTTTTTAGAGAATTATTTTGGGATGCAATCTACTGCTTTTCTAGCTATATGTAAAACAAAAAACTAAATTAGAAAGTAATTTTTCTGCTGTGCTCCACAAATCCTACAATTGCATTAATACTTTAATGTTGAATCTATCTAACGATGGATTTCATAATCTCTCCTCATTTTGAGACATGTTGATTGTGGATATATTTTCAGTGTCCCAGATTTTGAGTTCACTTTCACTTCAAATTATTTTACTGCAGAGGACACTATTATTCATGTTTCTGAGATAAAAAGAATAAAAGATCCAGCATCTTACCACTTTTCATTCACTTATTTTAAGAGTGAATGCACAACCAATATGAAATCATCTGTGCAAGATTTTTGTGAGCTGTCAGCAAAAGATGTATCTTTTGTAAACCACTCTGTGTCTGTAATAATTTTTTATGTTAAATATGTCCTATCATTCACAACCATTGGACTGATTCTGAGCACATTAATATTTCCTGTCAAGAGATTTGGGGATACACCAGAATAATTTATTTCACAGTGGGGTGCTTATCTAAACAAGATCTGTCTTCATATCTTTCTCAATTTAGCAGAATGCTTTTGCAGTGGATCTGGGCATTATCTGCTTCTAGCTGTTTTTCACAGAGGACAAAACAAAGAAAGATATGTGCATGAATTAGTGTGTGTTACAGACAGTGTCTCCGACAGCTAAATAGTTGTGTCATACAGCAGCTTTATGTAAATTATGTGACCTAGAAGTGATTTTATGTTAAATCCAACTTTAACTTCTTTTACTTTACATATTGATTGGCTCAATAGAATATGCCTTGAGGTTATAGTCCTGAAGTACTAGGACACTTAGAAATATAATTTTGATGACCCTTAAAAAAAACTCTATTAATTAGTGGGTAGGGTGGCATGATAATTTTTATGAAATGCATTTTTCCTCCCATAAACTAAAGACCCTCTGGAATTTTTAGTTCTGTTTTGCTATAGACAATAATTATTTCATTATGATTTACTCACTATTTAAAATTATCAGTATCTGTTTAATAGTATAAGTATCTTATCAGGTAAAGCAAGGATACTAATAGTGAAAAGTAATTTTAATGATTTACTACCAAGGATGGTTGACCTCCTTGATTTTAACCTAATTCTATAAAAGTAAAATATTTCATTTTTAATTTGTAATGTTATTGATATTGTAATATTTATAATCTAACACTTCAAGAAATTAATGGGTCAAATGTAGTTCAATTTGTCAACTAATTATATATAGAAATAAAATATGTAAACTATACTAACATCAAATAAGTATCTTTAAAGTTTGAAACTGGGGGAAACTATTAAGTCCCTCCACAACCATAGTTTATATTTTTATATTGTTTATATTTTTATTTTGCGTGGCTTATGTCTATAAATAATTAAAAAATTATAAGTATTAGAATCCAATTCAACCATACTTGAGGTATTATAAGCCTAAAACACATACTCATGCTTGTGACTTATAGAAGCAATATTAATTTTTAGTCTCATTTTTAATTTATGGAGAATTGGAACCTTTGGTAAAGGTAGACAGCATACTATAAAAACAGGCAGCATGGCTCCCTAATGTTACCTAGTTCTATTTTACCTTAAGTATTTTCACATTCTCCTCTAGTTGCTTGGTGCGACTAAGCCATTCCTACCTTTTAGGCCTTAGCTCATATTTTTCTTCCCTAGGAAACATCCTCTGCCTGTCTAGTGCTGGATTCTGTTGTCTTCCGTCAGTCCTCTGGAATTGTCCACGTTAGATTTCCTCTACAGCAACAGTGTGACCCCCTCCCTATGTCTTACACAGGAGCCAGAACCCAATAGTTGCATGTGGTGATTTAAGTGAGGAAGGTCAATGTACATTGATAAGGCAGGTTCAGAGCAGTACAGGTGCCATGCATAAAATACTGTGCTGAATAGAAAAACAATGCTTTCTAGATGTAGGCATTACAAGAAGTCAGGAAGTGCATGGATGGGATTAGTGATAGTTTTTAAAGGAAAATCTCCTGAAAGAGGTTGGACTAGGACTAACCTTGACATTTCTAAAAAAAAAAAAAAAAAAAGACAGGAAGGATCTTGCACATATGAGTAAGACATTAAAAAAAGAAGAACAGAGACTGGCTTGAGAAAAACATAATTTCTGACTAAAAAATAGCCATTTTGTGAGGCTGTTTCAGCTTATGGAAGGCTCTGAAATTCAAAAGGAAAACCCAGGGCCTGAATAGATTGGTAGTGAGTAACTAGCTAATATTTGGGGGCTAAGAGCTGCCATGGTGGAAAAACTTTTAGGACAGTATTCATACTATTGCTAGGATGTTCTTACTGGATTGAGTATGTGCTTAAGTGGTTGAGGAATGGAGGCAGGAAGTGGAGACAGGCTAGGTGCTGACATAGATCTCAGTCACGGTGATGCAGGGAGCCTCAAAGGCCCAGGATATACATATGCTTTCAAGCCCTAACATGTTTGCTTCCTAAAGCATTACACTTTTGCCACTTTGTATCTTTACTTACCTCGTTTTACAACCCTTATTTTGTAGGTAATCTCAAAATCAGCAAGTATGTAATGAAAGCAAATATATATAAAATAGAAGAAGTGCTGCTACTTGAAAATTTCACGTTTCTCTTCATGACAGTACACAGAGCAAGTTAACATATCAACAGAGACAAAATTAATTTGATAGAGAGCTTTTAAATAAAACCCAAGATAGCCACAAGAAAATGCCACAAGAAATATAAAATCAAGTTCTTGCCCAGGAATAAAGCTGCACATTAATGACAGGGGAGTTTGCAGTGTTGCGGGAAGATATTGGTGGGATCGAACTTTGAACAAATGCTGAGGTTAGAACTTCTCTTGAATTTAATAACATTTAGTGCCACAGATGGGATATAAAAATCACTGAATAAGCACTTAAGATGGAAAGAGAATTTTAAGGAAGGAGCTTGCGATGATTTAGACCTGAAATGTTTCCCAATGGCTCATGTGTTAAAGGCTGCTTGGCACTTCTAAGGAGTATAGAACCTTTAAGTGGAAGGACCTAGAGGAAACGAAATCCCTAGTGGTGTCCCCTTCAGCCCCAGACCCTTTCTCTTCCTGTCTTGCTTCCCAGCCACCATGAGGTGACCAGACTACAAGGTCCTGTCATGATGTACTGTGCTGCCAAAGGCCAAAGCAACAGAACCAATTACTATAGACTAAAACCCTCAAGACTGTGAGACAAAGTAAACCTTTCCCATCTATAAGCTGATTTATCCCATGTATTTGTTGCAAGAACAAACTATATTACTGCAAACTATCGGGTGGTGTTACATTTTCTTAACCCTTTCTAACATATTTATAATACCTCATTATATTTATTAAAATCTTTCAAAAAAAGAAGAGGCATTTAATTTATTCAATATCTTTTCTCTATATGACCTGAATGCACTAAGACATGAGCTGTCTCGGGACCCTCCCTCTATTTCTGGAGATAAGTCAGTGATCTCTGAACTCATCCTTATGGTAGCACTTACCCTAATATTATTTGATTCCTCATGTCTTCAGCTGCATAAAACTGTGACTTTCAGATGGTATGGACCAGCTGTTTTGGCTTGTATCTAGATGTCCCCTCAAGACCTCATGTGCTGACAAATGTGGCTTTTCAGAGCAGGCTGTATATACAGTAGGTGATACTGGGATTAAGCACTTCAGTACTAAATAGTCCACTGACTGATTGGTTTAGCATAGTTCTAGGTGTGAATAATGGAAAGGCCTGCTCTGGTTGTGGGTGGAACTGCTTAAAAGGCTCCTAGCATGGATGGAATAAAAGGGAAAAGAGGCTTGCTTGTTGTCTCCTACCAGGTCTGCCATGAACTCTGTCCCCTCTGCGATGTCCCTCTGCCATGCCACCCTGCCTTGGAGTCAGGAGACTTTGGACTGAATCCTTTACAAACTATGAGATATTCCCTCCTTTAACTTGTGGATGTCAGCTATCTTATCCCAGCAATGGAAAAGTAGCTAAGACATCATTCTTGTTCATTTTTATGGGACAATGACATAACAATGCCTGGCATGTAGTAACTCCTCTACAGTATTGGTAGAGTAGATGAATGAAAAATATGGATTTAAAGAGTCTGTATGAGTACATTGTCTATACTGAAATATTGCAAATAAGCTCACAGAACCAGTAAAGCAAGCTCCATTTTGATATAGTAGAATGAACTGAATGAAGGACTCAGAACATGAGCAGAGGAGGCAAGAAGCAATTGGAAGGGGTAGTTAATGAGGTTTTTCAGGATCTACCAGCGCCTTAATAGGACACTGACTCTGTGCAGATTAATGGGCAAATGAATTTCCTTCAGAATTTTAAACTTGGCTGTTGGAAGGAATTTTGAAGGTCATTCAACTGTTGAAATTTATTTTAATTTTTGATTTTCTAAAAGTTGAGTCTATCAATTAGTATCTTGGATCAGAGACCTCTCCCGTGACAGGGATTGCTCACTTGACTGACTCAAATAACGAACTCTTACAACATATGTGTACCAAAATGCCTTCTCTAGTCTTTCTGGGGGCAGGTGCCATGTGGAAAACACCTGTGTTAGTAGTGCATTTGGCAGTTAATAGGTAATTTTGCTAAGTAAGCTACACTAAAATACATTGGATTTCTGACATTTTGGTTGTTTATTATTTGTTTGGTTATAAGTTGCCCCTAACTAAATGAGACTTAAAGTGGCAGTTATTAAAGTGATAAATTTTAGTGATTTAATGGTGTAACTTTTCTTCTCTAATTATTTTTATCTAATAAGATACTATACTAAGTTCCCAGAAGTCAGAGCTATTCATGTACAGAGAGTTAGTAGAGAGCTTTGAAGGATTAATAACTGGGATATAGCATCTATGTTAGTATTCTAAAAACAAGATTCCGTAAGAAACAGCATGTAAATTTGTGAGGGTCAAATGTTCATTAAATTGAAAGATTTTTCTCTCACCAGTGAGAAAGTTTTACTTTTATTTCCTCAAGGGGTTTTTACTTAAATTTTTAATTGCTTTTTAAGTAATTCTGAATATATATTCTTTGGAGCAAATGAAAAACTCTGATCTCCACGCATTGAAATCTGATTCTCCATCAATGCCACTCACTGTTCTCAGGAGTCTGTTTCTGATGTGCTAGCTAAAGGTGACTTCTTCATCCTCTGAACTTATACTAGTTGCATACTATTGAGTAATGCATTTCCGTATGACTCAATGATATAAGGAAATAGTGGCTGTTATCTTGTACTGTTCCAATGGGTCAGGAATTTGGGAGAGTTTTGTAAGCTATCTCCCAAAGGTAGCACCAGAATGGCTGTGACCATATCTGAGCTTGCCTTGGGATGAACATAGCACTTTAAAGGTGAGTTACCCAAGTGACTGTAAAGTCAGTGCTAGCCATGAGCAGGAGGCCTTAGTTCCTCACCAGATAGGCTGCTTCTTTACTGCTTGGATGTCTCATAAGGCAGCTGCTCACTTTCTGTAGGGCTCATGATGCACAGAGATCACAGACAGCAGATGTGTCTGATGGATATCTGAAGTCATATACTGTCATTTCTGCATTTGTCCTCATGTGCATAGATCAACCCACTCATTGTGAAAAGGAATGACACAGAAGACAAGGACCATGGAAGAACAATTTGGAGGCTGTTTACCACAACCTCTTAATATTTTCTGTATCTTTATATAGAATATTCAGCTCTTTATGACAACTATTTGTGTCCTTTTCCTGCCTCTTCACCAGATTAGTATTTCCCTGAGAATCTGGACTTAGTTTCTTAACTGATGTGTCTTGAAATTTCTAGCACATTGTACTCAATATATACCACATTCATTGAGAAATTGTGTCCACAGTTTCTCTCTCAATGATATAAATGAAAAGGTACACATAAGAAGAATAACAGATGAACAGAGAAACTTATTTTGATGAGGAGAGAGACATAGAGAATGAAAAATGAGGTAGAAAGCAGATTAAACTTCACATACTACTGTATAAATATAAAAAACATTAATGACATTTTCATACATACTAGAAATCTAATTTTATCAGGATTTACATGTTTGGATGGTTTAGATGTTGCTTGATTTAAATGTACAATGATATTCAACTTTATATAATTCTTGTAGGTGATTTGCCATTTTTGTTTTTACTAAAACTCCTTCAATTATACTTAATATTCTGTGAACAAAGCTTCTTTGGATCACTCTTAATAAAAACATAGAAATCATTGCTTACTACTAACTTCAGTAATTTCAAGTCAGGCATTTGTAATTCTTTGTATATATGATTGAGAACTTTATTTAACCTTTAATTAACTGCTCTATAACCTGGCTCATTGGGATAAAATCATTTGTAGATTGATCAATTAACATTTATATATAATTTGAGCAAAGGGCACAGAAGAATATCAGGAGGAACAAAAGACCCATGAGAAATAAGTCCTGTAAAGCCTTCCTCAAAAATGTCACTCCCATCCATCTTTTCATTTCTACCCCTCCAATCACCACCACATTGTTGTCCAGTTCTTTAGTAGCTCATGGCTAATTTGCTAGTATGACCTTCCAGTAGTTCTTGTTACTTTTAGCTTCTTTCCCTCCCAGCTTTTCTGAGTTAAACTTACTAAAGCTTCATTTCCCTCCCATACTTTAAAAACATCCTTAATCTGTTGGGCTGTTATAAAATATCAGAAGTTGAGTAGCTGATAAATAACAGAAATTTATTTCTTATAGTTCTGTAAGTTAGGAAGTCTCAAATCCAGTACTAGCAGATTTAGAGCCTGATAAGAACCTGCTTCCTGCTTTCTGTTTCCTGCTTCCTGAATAGTGCCTTCTCACTGTAGCTTCTCATGGTGGAAGAAGCAAGGGAAACTTCCACGGTCGCTATAATAAAAGGATTAATTCAATTTGCAAGTGTTCTACTCTCACGACCTGATGCCTCCCTCAAAATCTACCTCCTAATACTCTGATGACTTCGGTTGTAAAAATGTCAACACATGAATTTGGAGAGGACACAAATATTCAGACCACAGCAGAAACCTTCAGTTGGTCTCACAATCTAGAGTCATTCCACTCCTCAACCAGAATCTGGCACTGTCCCCAAATATTTTTCTCCCTTCTCCCTCTCTATTCCTGATCTGTACTTTCTATCACCCCACATGAGTCTCTATTTCAAGAATTCTTCTCCATGTCTCTGTTCTCCCTCTACCCAGAAACCACTCTTACTTTCAGTGCTCCAGTATTAATTGATCACCTTCCTTTAAATCCAGTTGAGATTCCCTAATGGAGTTATCCTGACTCATTAGTTCCCCTGTCTCCTAACTTCTGTGCTGTCAGATTTTGATGACTGAATATCTTTCCTTATAACCATATCTTTAAGTCTGACTGCAGCTGACTGCTATAATTTTATGCTTTAATTTTGCTTCCTCTACAGGGTTGTCTCTAAGCTTTCTTTTAGTCTTGTTTTATATGTGAACATTTTTACAGATGTTCTAATATTTTCAACAGAATTTCCATGTGTTGAGACTAGATTAGATGTCTATACGACTTATGCTGCCACTGTGTCAAAATAAAATAGAGAATAATTCTCACATAGCTTATGTATGAAAGAAGAAGGTAAAATATAGCAACTATATCAAGTGACAGAGTGAATAAAGCAGGTGTGTACTAGTGCATTTGGGGGGATGACAGATAAGAAATAGGAAAATGTTATATTTTATTGTCTTCAAAGGAAACTTGTTAAAAGGGAAAAGGTTGAAAGTTCAGAACAGTTGATACCTAGTTAATTATGGCCATGGACATAGGGATGAAGCTATAAAAAGACTTTAGTAGGTTCAGAGAAGGGACACACATAAGCACATTTAGGGACTTTCTTTCAGAATGAGTTGACCAATTATAGATAGATGTATGTGTTAACATTCCACAGGATATTTTTTTCCATAAATAAATGGAATAACAAAATTTTGGAAACCTTTTAGTTGCTAAGAAACTGTCTTCCATAATGTTAATATTTAATATTAATTCTGCTAGTTAAAGGACTTTTGAGAAGCTCTGATAGCTACTAAGAATTGGGTATAAATTAGCATGTTTATTTTGTATGTTCTTATTACATTGGGAATAGATTTATCTAAATTGACTCTAATAATACTCCTGCTATTAAGATTGCCTTTGGGCTGATCTCAAATTAATATATTCAGTTTTTTCATTTTGACATAAACATGCACTTTACTTGCCAGCAAAACCACAAGATTTTTTTTCAGTAGATTTGTTTTCCTATAAAGTGTTTCAAGGGAATTCAAAAATTTATATAAAAGATTGATTAGTAATACTCTAAACATAATTTGAGAAATTGATTATTTGAATGGAATGGAGGTAAAAGAATAGACAGAATCTTATGTAGAAAAATCATTGTTGGATGATTTTTATTTCTACACCTACTTTTCTATTTGTCTGCAAAATATGACTGTTATACATGCCTAATTTGGTGAAATCATAAATTTTCTTTTAACTTTGAGGAAGTTCAGATTTTATATATCATTAAAGTTAAATTCAAGAGACATTTATTTAAAATCTTACAATGCTTAGTAGTATGGAAATACCAACATAGACACAGTACCTACTTTTAAGGAGATCATAGTCTGTAGGAGGGAAGAAGTTCATCATTATTATGATGCAATAACAGGTCAGTAGAAACATAAAATGGGTGGGGTAAATTAGTAGGTTAATTGATAATTATGAAGTAGGGAATGGTTCTAGAAAGTGATTATACTTCAGCAAAATTTTGAAAAATTGGTTGATAAGTATATTGACATAAAATTATACATTAGAAACATCAGCATTCTACATAGTTCATGGAGTACCTCCAGTAGGACTTGTGTCTAGATGTCCTATCAAAGCCTCATGTAGTCAAAGGTGGAGCTTTTCAGAGGTGGCTCCATCTAGAGTTTGTGATGTTGGGATCACGGGTGTGTGATTACTAAATTAATCCACTGACTGGTTTGGCATTAGTTCTGGGAGTGGATAATGGAAAAACACTCCCTGGGTGTGAGTGCTACCTGCTCTAATGGGGGGTAGCCTGGATAGAATATAATGGACAAAAAGAGCTGCTGTGGTCACTTGTTGCTTGATGCCTATAACTTGCTTCTTGTTTCTTTTTCTGCCTTTTGCCTACCATGAACTGTTTCTCCTCTGTAATACCCCTCTGTTGTGCCACCCTACCTTGGAGCCAGCCAACTAGGAACTGAAGCCTCTAAAAACTGTGAGCTGAAATAAACCTTTCCTCCTTTGACTTTACGTGCCAGGATTTTGTCTCAACAATGAGAAAAGTGCCTAAAACAGTACCTATGGGCTCAGGACTCAGCAGCCCACACTTTTATATACAATGTGCTCTGAGCCACTATGCTCTCTAGGCATTACTGCAAAAGTCATTTAAAAGGACACCTTGTTTTTCCACCTATAGAGACCCTGCTGGAAATATCTTTCTTTATCTCTGCAGGAGTCCTGTCCTGGTTTTCCAGTGTAACCATCGTCACGTGATTTGCTTAGACTGTTTCCACTTGTACTGTGTGACCAGACTCAACGATAGGCAGTTTGTTCATGACCCTGAGCTTGGCTACTCTTTGCCTTGTGTGGGTAAGTCTAGCTTTTTATTGTTTTCCATTTCTAATGCCAATTAAGAACAGAAGAAGAGCCACTGAAGTAAAACTATCTTAGATATGCCTAATTCCTGGCCCAGGGGTTGGAAATTTAAATTTGTTCACTGCTGAATAAGAAACATTCATAGTTGGACCACAAGAGATACAAAATATCACTGTTTAGCTAGAAAATGTATAACTTATATTAAATACTTGAAAATAAATTTGGAAATATAACTCAGCTAAGGTACAAAATATGCTATGGATAGACTGACTAAACAAGTTGTGCATTTGTAACTTGGATTTGGAGCAATTACATCCAAATTTTACATTGTGCACCCCAACACTAAACGTGTTGAGCACATACTCTGTATGTATGAAAGGACATTTTTTTTTTTTTTTTTGGTACCAGGGATCAAACTCATGACCTCGCGCTTGACAGGCAGGCACTTAAGCCACTGAGCTAAATCCCCAGCCCTGAAAGGACATTTTTGAAAAAGAAATTAAAGAAGAATGCATTAGGGCTGGGGATTTAGTTCAGTGGTATAAATGCCTGCCTGGCAAGCACAGGGTTGTAAGTTTGATACGCGGTACCGAAAAAAGTGTTAAATATGAACTATTTAAGATTTAGTATACTTTTTGCTTTTTAATATTATAAAACCTTTTCACTTTTACTAAACTATTATTATAAATATTATTTTTAATTGAAGTGAAACTAGTATTATATACAATTAACAATTTACTATGAATAATTCTATGGTATTTGGTACAATCACAGTGGTGTACTACTACCACCTCTCTCTTGTTTCAAAATGTTTTCTTTATTTCAGAACAGTTCATACCCATGAATCAATCATGCCCTTTTACCCTTGCCCCAGTCCCAGTCTATCACTGATTTGCTTTCTGTATCTATAATTTGGCCTATCATGAATATTTTCTAAACATCGTATCAGACAGCATGTGGCCTTCGTGTGCCGCCTTTTACTCAGCATAATTTTTGCTTTGAGGTTCAGCCATGTTGTGGCTCCTTTTTATGGCTAAAAAACATTCCAGTATAAGGCTTCACCGTAACTGTTCATTCATTGATCTGTTGATGGGAATTTGTGTTGTTTCTACTTTTTGGTTATTATAAATAATGTTACTATGAGCATTTATGTACAAGTATCTGGGTTGACATATGTCTTCATTTCTCTAGAAGCAAAATTCTATGTTTAATATTTTGTAACACTGACAATTTGTTCATAGCTGCCACACCATTTTATATGCCACTACCAATATATGAGTTTTCCTGTTGCTCCATCCTTGTCAGCACTTGCTATTGTCTTAAATACTCATTCTGGGAAAATGTGAAATAATATTATACAGGGGATTTGATTTTCATTTATTTAGTGACTGGCAATGTTGGATATTTTCTAGTGTGTATATTTGGCATTTGTAATCTTTATAGGAATATGTACTGAAAAGCTTTCTTTATTAGTAAACAGGGTGGTTTGTCTTCTTGTTATTTAATTGTGAGAGTCTTGACATATACTGAATACTGGACCCTTATCAGATTTAAGATTTACAAATATCTCTCTCATTCTTTAGGTTGTCTTTTCACTTGTCTAATAATGTTCTTTGATTAAAAAAGTAGTTTTGAATTGAGATGAAACCACATTTATTTATTATTTATTATTTTGATGTATAGTATAGTAATCTCTTGCCATAAACAAAATTATGATGATTTACTGCATGTTTTCTTCTAATAGCTTACATTTCATGTTAGGTCATTGATCTATGTTGAGTTAAATTTTGTATAGAATATGATGAGTCTCTATCCCACTGCACATATACTTTAATGACTTTGATGTGATTAAATATGCTTCACAGATTTTGAAAATTCTAGTTTGCAACTATGATCTACCTTCATTCAATGGTCAAGTTTACATTCAATTTCTTTCAATACTCAGTTTTAATTGCAATAATAACTAAAAAAAGTATGTCAAAATAACAGTTCCAAATAGAACAGGGTAGTTGTATTGTTGACTTTAAGTCATGACACTTACTTTTCAATAATGTCTACCAATAACACAGTGCTTTTTATTGAGGTTCACATAATATATGTGTCACTATATCAAAGAAAACTAGTTGTAAGGTATTATGCTTTTATATTTTTAACAAAAGCTTGCAAAATCCAGAGAAACAATCTTTGCATATTGGAAAACTCTTCTACCCTTTTTAATCAAGTGATTTGTATTGGTATATTCCTTTCTTCACTAAAGCATATTCTATGGAAACATTTCTAAGTCTTCTCTTCATATTCAAGACACTTTTTAATGATCAGTTTTAGTTTTCACTCATTTTTAAATGTTGACCTTTTTATTATAGAAAAATTTTACACATAAAAATATAAAGAAAAAAATACTACAATAAACACTCTAAGGCTCACTAGCTAGAATTTGTAACCTAACAAGATTTGTAGGTTTTCCTTCTGATTCTGGTGCAATGACATGGGATGAGCCACCTTCCCAGAAGTTCTAATTCCCATCCACCGTAGGAGCCCTCCAAAGCCACTGTGTGCTCATTGTTCCTTGATTGGTCACTGTTTCTAGCTAAGTGGAAAAAACTAGGAGACATATTTTTTTAAAATGCAAACTATAATATTAATTATACTGCATGTATATTTTTCAGTTCAAATTAAGTTTATGGAATTTTCGCTTAAAACAGTACTGTTACTGCTTTTTCCTTTGGCAAAATGTCTTATTATTGAGTGATATCAACAGTTATTCAGCTATATTTTTCTTGGCCTCACTTTTTTCTGGCATATAATATATTCTTATATCTAGATATGATATAATATATAATATATTCTTATACTATATTCTTATACTATATTCTTATACTATATTCTTATACTATATTCTTATACTATATTCTTATACTATATTCTTATAATATATTCTTATAATATATTCTAGATATCACTTCTAAGTAGCATTTAAGTATTTTCTCCATTTAAATAATATAGCATCATTGAATTCCATTTTATACTTTCTTGTTATTGTTGGACATTTAGTTTTCATTTTTTATTACAAGTATTGCTATAACTAAGAGTTATGTGCACACATATTTTCGTTTTGTCAGAGTATCAGTGAGATAGATTCCCTGTAGGAGGTGTTACTGTATAAAAAGGAAGATGTGTATTTATTTTACTGTTTCCAAATTCTCTTTGCAATTGTTGTGAGTTTCCATTTCCATCTGCAAGGTTAAGAACATCAGCTACCCCACTGACTTACCAATAGAGGAGCTGGAAAACTTTTTTTTCTAGTCATCTGAGATATGGAATTTCTATGTTGTCTGTTATTTTTTATTTTAAAGAAAATTGAGCACTTTAAAAATATGTTTTTAGATCCTTTTGGTTTTTTCCCTATTGTTTAAAAGTATCACCTTTTCTTCGAAGGGCAGGTTAGTGAATATATTTTTCACAGAGTCATCATCTATATACATACCACTGACAGCCCTGTTTAGTCACCGCAAAGGTTAGCAAATTTAGATCACTTTGATTTTTTACAAAGAATGTGTGTAAATTGACTTTAGTTTTACTAGCTCTTTGCTGTGAAATAACAACTTCTATGAGAAAAGCTTTGCGTCCTCAAGCTCTACATCATTAAAATGCATGCTATAGATTCAACTATTATCTAGCATGATCCAAATACCTTTTTGAAAATTAATTTATTTTATTTTTAAGTGTGTCAATGACATCCTTAGAATCTTAGGCCCTCATGGCTCAAGCTCTTTGTCTTAACAGTGGGTGAGGCAAGGAATAAATAAATTTCAAATGTGCTACTTTATAATTTTTCTTCTGTATTTTCAAAATAATTTATTGATTATTGCTACATTTAAACATAATCATACATTTGCATATATTTTAAAATGTTTCTTATTTTTGAAAATTTAAAAGCCACATATTTTTCTATTTTGCTATTTAAAACATAAATAACTAAAAATTGAGGCAAGTTAGAAACACTTGTACCTTTATTCACTCATATACTAAACCTTCTGCATAGTGTAATTTACTCTAATATTTGTTTCTTCATATTGCTGACCTATTTTAACATGTATCCCTAATGGTATCTAATCTAAGAAAATATAGTTCCATCTGCCATGGTGTCACAGTATTGTTTATCATGGATTGTATTAAACTTTAAAAAAATTCACTCTGGCTCCAATTGTAAATGCTTCTCTGCATTACATGAAAAGAAACTTTCAAATATTAGGGTGTGTGTGTGTGTGTGTGTGTAAAAATTAACTGAATTGCCCTTAATATTTGCTTAACAGAGACTCTATTCCTTGCTTGGCACTTAGGTGTGTTCTAAGTTTAGTAGTTCCATGTATTGCTTAACTGTGCCTCAGACCAATAACACAGTCCAACCAGGGTCACTCCTCAAGGATGGTGGTTCCTACAACCTCAGATTTGTTGTTCTTTCTTTCTGCTTATGCCAACAGTATTGATTCTATCTTCAATTAATGGGGGTTTTTTTGCAGGATGATTCTAATGCATTTATTTGCTTTAAACTGCTTAGTTTAAATGAGATAATTTATCCTTGAGGGTAGTGGTCTATTGAAGGTAATAGACAGGAGAGGGCTTAGTCTCCTGCTATCCCCTCATCTGCTACACATGCACAGTGAACACACAGACTAGAACAAGAGAAGATCTCAGCATCAGTCTATGTATTGTCTTCATCAAGATTATTTTTCTATTTTAAATAATAACTGTATAAGTCTAAATATTATCCCCTAAGCCAATAAGTCACTTTGCACATATCCTAGTGTGTACATACAGCTGCAGAGAAATCTAGTTCAAATTTTTGCCCTGAATCCTAGTAGCTTTGTAATTCTGGGCAAAGGGCTTGAACCTTGTTGTGCCTTGGTTTCATTTTAGGTGAAGATAATACAGTAGTATCTTTTTTTATAACCTAATATGTGACTGCATTTAAATAATGACTTATAAAATGCCAGTGGGTTAAATGCTCAAAATAGTAATGTTAAGTATTATTTAAACATATATGCATTTTTATAAAATGTGTTTTTAATTGTTATGTGCATATATCTATATCTATGTGTATGTTCACAGAGGAACTTATATTTGGACATTCTGTAACTAGTTTGGTGTGTCCTACAAGCCAATATATAAATCAACCAATTATCAAGCACTACTCACTTATACATCTCTCTGAATATCTTAGTTTGACAAAATTTTGCCTTGATATATCAAACACAGAATAATATATGTATATAATAAAATGATAATAAAACAAACAGAGAAACAAAACTTGTAAAAATATAACTCAAAACAGTACACTATCAGAAACAAGAATTTATTTAGCACATATTATTTTGATGTGATAGTCTTCTCCCATCATGAACTTAATAAGAAGATTATGCCACTGTCTATGAATCTAATAAATAAAATATATTACTACTACATATAATGAGTGAAACTGACTGAACTCCACAAAAAAGCTAAGAATGCGCTGAAGGACAGCTTTATAGAAGTCAACCTGGGGGTGGGGAGTCATGCCTATGCCTAGTGGTGCCATCACTACTGGTCTATGCCAGGTGCAGCAGAGTGGGCATTGCTGCCAGCCATGCCACACGCAGGGCTTTTAGACACTTCCTTGAGGCTCCTGGTTGACATCGGCTCTTCTATGCAAAAATATCTGGGCCTTAGGAGTCAGGTTTTGGTGTTGTCTTTAATTTTTGGACATTGTTGATTTCTCTGAAAAGGAGGTCCAGTTACCTTCCCACCATCACAGTTTAAAATGCCTAGACATATTGTGTAGGCCCCTATGATGACTACCAGAAATTTTTGCATTATGGTTCCTCCAAGAAAATTGAAGGAAGATTTATTCATGCAGTCAAAGCCAGTTTATCCCTAAATTTATCAGTTCTCTTTAAGAACAAACTTTTTATCTATCTATCTATGAGAACTGAGTTACTCTGGTACTAGAATCTACCATTCACATCCACTCCTTGACTTTCCTTACCCTAAGAGTTTTGCATGAAGTTGTAAATGGACAGATTTATTGATAAGCAAGTCGTTTGAATTTTTGCAGCCTGATTACTATTGCTCTGAAAGCTGAGGTGAAGGAGAAGACTGTCTTGCACTGGCATATTTATGAAATGCTTTTGCTCACTTAGTGGGAAATGCAGCTATTTATCCCTCCTCTTCACTACCCTGCTCGATCCAAACAAAATGGCCCTTTCCCCAACATTCATTATTGTCTCTTTAGTCTGGGGGAATCATGTAATAGTATTTGGATATTAACTGTATGAGAAAATAATCTCTAAAAACCTAGGATCAATTTCTGCGACTGTTTATCAAAACAAAGACACTTTAAATAGAATTACTTATTTTCAAAATTACAGTGGTCTCTCAGAACCCATAAATTGTGTGTGTATGTTAAATGTGTGTATTTATTTGTATTGCTAAAGGACCTATTTTTTAAATGTCCTACTAACAGTGTTTATATACATTCATTTTACCAATATCTAATTCTTATTTCCAAGGCATGTGTAATAAGAGGTTCTCTTTTTTCCATAATCTAGTCTTTCAAGCCTTTTCCAAGCTCCTTGAGCTAAATGTCTTCAAAGTTCACTTGAAGACTTTTATATTCTTGCAGTATGACTAGTCAACAACGAACCAGTCCTTTTCATTGGCAATATTGTTATGATGAATAATTAAAACTGACTTAAAATTCCTTCCAACCATAAGCTTTTATCCTGGTGTGAAATTTTCAATTGACTAGAATGTTTCTTATGTTTTCTGAGGGCAGGATGCTGCCTTTTACTCCCTCAGGAGTTAAAAATGCATAATTATAGCTGTTCCTAAGTGCTTACCATATATAAGTTGCCATTCTTAGTGCTTACAGGTATACACTCATCTAGTACCCACAAAAGAGTGCAAATTCTCTGAGCAACATATATTTTGCAGGGGAGACAGCAGCATATAATAAGTGCAAAATTGTTTCTTCTGCCCAAGTCTACTTTTCCTGTAAGTGATTTGATTTGATAGCCAGCATAGGTCTTTCAATAAATGTTGACAAAATTGAAAACAAGATTGGCGAACACAGGTAAAATAGCCTATTTCCAGAACCTCTGACAAACCCTTGCACAAAGATAGGAGCTATGGGGAACACGTTAATTATTCTGAAATATTTGCCGTATCTTTTCTGTATCTGGTATTATTAGCATTTCATGCTTGAAATTATTTTGAAAATGCCAGAAGATTCTGCTTTTTTTTTTGTACCAGAGATCAAACTTGCAACCTCATGCTTGCCAGGCAGGCGCTTATGCCACTGAGCTAAATCTCCAGCTCTATCTGCTCTTAACACTGAGTGGCACTCACTGATTTAGTGAAGCTTCAGAAATTTACCTTAGTTTATTTAAGAATGTTGTTCTAGAAATTACATGATGAAGACTCTGCATACTGTTAATCTATACTGAATGTTTTCTATACTGAGCCCTGACAACACAGATTTTCTGTGGCCTTGGGGTTCTGAGGAAACGGTCTTATACATACCTTTGGTTTTGCTACTAAGTGTCATCTAAGTGCATCTGTTTTGGAGATTTTTGTTGTTGTTGTTTAATATTTTATCTGTTCCAAAGTCACTTTTCAAGTAATTCCAGTTTTCATCTAAACTCAAATGCAATTTCTTTTCCATCAAATGTGCTCACTTACCAACTGCAGTCCATTAGGGCCTTGGATCTCTGTTGCCCCTATTTCTGTTTGTCTGATCTTTTTGAGGTACAGAGATATTTGGAGATTCAAGAAGCCTGAGTTCAGTTAGTTAAGTAGCTAAACACAAAATACAACAGAAGTGATTTTTTTCTTGACTTAAACATTGGTCTCTCAGATATATACAAAGAGTCAACTTTATAATTCTTAAAACCATCTTGGGGAAGCAGAGAAATATATTAAAAATAAATTACCATTAAAATATGCAGGTGGTCAATACATACAATTAATTTCAACATAATTAATTGCTAAAGAATTACAACTTTAAAGCCTAAAATATAAACTAATATGTGCACATTCCAAAGAGGTAAGAATATAAATTCATAGATTTCCAAAGACCAATTTGGTAATTCATACTATAAGCTCCAAAATATTAACAAAATGTGCACAAACCTATCTACCCTCACGTTCCCTGAGTCTATCTATCTGTCCCTCTGCCTCTTTGATATGTGCAGCTTCTTCTATGGCAAGTTCCCATATCTTCCATAATTATAATAGTCACCATGAAAAGCAGTCCCAGGATTGAAAGCAAGAATTAAATTCCTGATGTACTTGCAGTCCAAGTCCAATATTCCTTCTGCCTCAAAATCAATTGAAATTAAATCAAATTTTTTACTCTTTGAGATTAATGTTAAACTTATGTGTTGTTTTGAGAGGTGGGTTAGCAATGTTTTTTATCTTTATTTTTGTTAGTACATGTTAGTAGTACCTAATCATTATATTCATTGAGGGGAATTGGTTTGTACATAACATATCTTAATTCTTGGGTTAGTTATTTTGATACCTCTTCTTTGATTTGGAGTATAAGGCAGTGTAAAACCAGGAGTAGTCTAACTTCTCCAACCAAAGCAACTCTGAAATTTCAGTGGCTTCTCATAGTGACAGTTTATTTCTACTTGTGTCAGTCCAGTGTGGGCTGGCTGTGCCCCTTTGCCCCACACTATCATTCAGGACCCAGATTGCATCTCCTGCCACTTAGTGGCTCTGTCATCCTCACTGATTTCCAGGTCCTTCCTGGGCCCACTTCACACAGTCAGCTGGCACGGGGCAGAAGCAAACCATGCTCTCTCCTGGGGATAGCTTAGATGCTCGACAGTGGGGACTGTAACTCCTTCCCACATTCTTTATAACAGAACCCAGCCTTTTGGAGCCAGCTTGCCAACCACATAGTGTGTGTACCAAGGGCTGGAAGGAATGAATATGAGACAGAATCTGGCCGTGTGCCCAGGAGGCAAAGCAAACAGGGCTGTAAACACACAGTGTCCCTAATGCTGGTACAGAGGATGGAGGAAGGCACAATTTATTTGAATGGCTTTTCAGCTTTGCTCTCCCTGCCTGCCACAAGAACAACACTCAATCAAGTTGCTTCATTACCAGGAGTGACTGGTACATGGACAAGGACCAGAAAAGGAGCTGTAGGACAAAATTGATACCGTTCTAGAGCTCATTCCAGCTAGATCAACAAGGGCCTGTCTGTTCAGTCATCTGTCTCACTTTGGAAATGCTTCCTTTGTAGAATCTTACCTCAGAAACACAAACAGGATTTTATGTCTGTCTGAGGTGTGGGTCTTTAGTGAGTTGCAGTGGCTGTGCTTGCCAATAGCTATATGAATGGTCCCAGGAGCATCACCCCCTTCATCTTCAGAAGGAGCCCACATCCAAGTGAACTTTAACCTGATTCTTACTTTGCTTGAATGTGTGTTTTCAAAACTGCCCTTTTCTAGTTTTCTTACATCTTATTAAATGGTTAAAAGTAGAAACTCAAACATTTGTTTGATAAGACCAAAAGTAAACCATTTTTCAAATATAATATTATTTCTTTTCTAAAGAGATCTGAAAATATGTCTGTGCATGTTTTAAGAGAGATGCAAGGGTTGTTCAAAAATAGCTATCTTTAGGCTGTCTTTTTCTATTTATTAAAATATGTTTCCAGATTTCTTTGGCTTGTAGTAGTCAGCACAGATTTGAATCTGTGCATTCTGAGGGAGCTCTCTACAGGCTGGAAAGATTATAACAGTAGACAATGAATATTAACTGACCTTTAAGTATATCATTTTAAGTGTTTTGTTGTGTTAAGTTTATGAGGTATCACATCATGCACACACAAACTGCTGCAGACACATTTTTGCAATTGAGGACTTCTGAAGTGATAAAGAGCCTTAGTAACCAAGAGAAGGGACAGTACTAGCATCCCAGTTGCCTCTAAGCGAGCTCTTCTGTCATGGCTTGCTCCTTTCTGGCTCAGAATAACTATTATCCTGACCTTTCTTCATAGCATTACTGCCTGTGTGGACTTTCCTAAAGAATATGAAGACTCACCTGCTTGTGACTTTAATTGATGCTTGAAAGATTTTGCCGAATTTTTCTCTCCAGAAGCCTGTGAATTCTAGTCATACTCCTGGTACAACATTCTGAATACAAGTGCCCATTATTCTGATGTTCAAGTAACTTCATTCTTATTTTTGTTCATTTGTTCATTACAATAGCTGATGGCTCTCTATATGTTTATCTTCTTCATCTCAGTTGTTACCAGGTTTGAAAATAGTTTATTGTCTTTCTCATCAGTATTTTGAGCAAACAATCAGAGATATAAAAGCAAACTGAGACAATGACTATAGATTGTTGGTTGGCTGATTACAGTTTTGTAAAAATTAGAGTCTTATGATTATGAAGCATAAAAAGCACAGATCATTGCCTGTGTTGAATATCTTTCCTTTGTCAGTGTTGTGTGTATCACTATCATCTGCTTCACATGTGTCTTGTGCACAGTCCCCTCTCAGTTTGTCCCAAGGTTTGGTTCAGAGCATGTAAATCACTGAAAACTATGGAACAGGAGCTGACCAAGCACCGCTTGAGTGCAATGTTGCAGACAGTGTGCAACACTATTCTCTGATATCTCAGGAAAAGAGATGTGGGCTGTATATTCATAGGCTACAGATTTTTGCAGTTAGGCACAACTCTATTCTGGAGGAAAGAACCATATGTAGCTTCGAGGTAAAGAAAATTTAAGTTAATTTGAAGCAGAAATTGCTTTAAATCTTAAATAATGTGCCCACTTTCCAAATCAGACAGATGTTTGTTCTTAAATTGTTCTAGTTGTAGATTGTGCTCCTTTCTTCCCTGCATCACCATCATCTTCCATCAGAGCCTGCTGGTATTATGTGTAATACTGTGTATTGCTTTGGCCATTCTCATACACACAAACACACACACACACACACCTGCACACACACACACACACACACACAGTAACTGTGATAAAACTTCATCCTCCTTCACTATGTGATATCTTGTGTTAATGAGACTTCATGCATAGAAATTGGTATGAGCTGGTGACCTCCAACCATCTTTGAAATAATTAATAATGTGCTTAGAGGGGTTGATTTACATATTCATGAGAATTTAGACCATTTAGTTCCTAAGCAAGACTGTGAAAAAGTTTTATGTTTTGAATGCATACCAACTTAATAGTAGGAGGAGTCAGTTAATATTCTAATCATTTATACCAAATGATATAAATACAGAACACCTTAACCAAGCAATTATATTACATTTGTCCAGTAAAATCTGAAAGCCACCCATGCTATCTTATATCTTCTATTACTAATTCTACTCATGAGTTTGAAATGATTAATATTTCTGTATTTTCTACTTTTGGGAGCTTTGCCAGAACTTAATTATGTCAGAATTATACATTTACAAAGGGAAACACCTTTGAAAAGCAATTGAAATACTCAAAGGAAGGGCTGGGGATTTAGCTTAGTGCCTTAAGCACCTGCCTGGGAAGTGTGAGGTCGTGAGTTCAATCCTGGTACCAAAAAAAAAAAAAAAAAAAGAAAAAAGAAAAAAAGAAATACTCAAAGGAAAGGAGAATGAGAAGAGCATTCAAGGAAGTGGCATATGTTGTCTTCTGTTATTCTTATGTTCTCTTCTCTCCCTTCTGCCACCAGTAGAAGTAAGCTCTTCTTAAGATTTGCATGTAACAAAATTCTTCTGTAATTGATCACACTATTATTTTCTTCGGTTGTCATAAAAAAAATAGCACTGGCAGGATAGTAGCTTTAACAGAGAAATTTATTTTCTCACAGCTTTGGAGTCTGGAAGTCCAGGATCAAGATGTTGACTTGCTTAATACCTTCTGAGCATTCACACCTTAGTTTGCAGGTGGGCTCCTTCACACTGTGTCTTCATGTGTCCTGCCTGAGTGTTCATCTCTAAATTTCCACTTCTTGTTAAGGTACCAGCCATATTGTCTAACAATCCACCTAAGTAGCCTCAATTTACGTTAGTCACCCATTTAAAAACCCTGTCTTCAGAAAATATCACATTCTAAGATACTGGAGCTAGGGTTTCTACATTGGCATTTGCAGGAGGAATACAGTTGAACCCCTACTTTACCTGCTAACACTACCTTCTAGGTTCTGAAATAGTTTTCAAGTAATAAGTATTCTCAAATTCAGACATGGTCAATTAAACATGAAGCCAGGATATGTTAAGTCTTGCTTCTGTATGTAAGGAATCCTGTATGTAAGGCTAAATCTAAACTACTTCATGCTCCTTGAAATATGCCTGTTCTCTATTCTCCAAAACTTTCTTCCCTTGTACTCAGTGTTAGATGGTTTCCTGTGAATCAAAGCTTTGTGCCTAAGGAATTTAGAGGCCTTATGCCAAGAATCTAATTTTAAAATCTTGAACTCACTAGCAAATACAGTATTTTAGGGAGGACCCTCTTGACATTTCTATCCTTTCTAAAAGTGAAAACAGAATAATATTATTTGAGGTGCAAATGGTTAAAATGGTATTTATAGTCAAATCTCAGCCTTTGATGGATTTCCAAGATCTGGGGCCTCTACAAAAAAGTTTTTTTTTTTCTTATTTTTATTATAGACTAAACTATTGTAATAGATGCAAGAATGTAATATCTCACACACAGTTGCCACTTAGTTCTTTCCCAGGGTGGGCATTTCAGGTTGGTAGGTCACATCTTTCAAGTAGCATTTCTGTCTCACTGGAATTTATCACTGTCTTCATGGTTAAGCCTGATCCTCCCATTCAGAGTTAGCTAACAGAGGGGAAAGCACTGAAATTGTAAATGAGACATGTATCTTTCTCATAAACCCTTACCTATTGATAGCATGTACCTCTTGGTTCTTTAAAGTAGGACACAGTCATTTGACCATGACTGTCTGCAAAAGGACTTAGAAATGTGGCCTAGATAAAGGCTGAGGACATAGAGAGAAGAGCAATTTAAGTAAAAATTTCCTCAGACAGATGTCGTTTAGGGGCGGGTCTTCATAATTCAGTTTCCACATGGCAAGCCTGACTGCACATTCATGATTCAGGAGCTGTGGGAAGAATATGGAGTTGTAGTTGGATGGTGCTAATTCAATTACAGATCTACTCTGCTTGATGATGAGCTGATCTCAGTTTAAAAATAATTCTGAGCTCCACAATGATTAAATGAAATTTTTATGTAAAAATGAGTGGTAGTTTTTGCTATGTAGTAACTGTGACTGGCTCCTGGTCACCACTACTTTCAAAATGGATTCTACAAATTTCTGACTCAGTCAGGAAATTTGAAGCTGTAACTGAAGTTTAATCAAAGTTTTATAGTTAAAAACTAAAAATCTAATCTTCTTGACATTTTCCACATTGATACATTGATAAATTATAGAAATAATTAATTCATTTGAATCAAGCATTAACATTATAGGAAATATAAAATATTATACAAACACTCAATTATGAAAGCAAAAACCTTGAAAATTATTGAGAGAATTTCTTATTATAATTCTTAAATTACTTTTAAGCTCCAGGAGCAGATTTACCCAATTGTCTGTGATTGAAAATGATACAAGTAAGAAGGTCGATAACTACCATGCTGAGGCTTCTGTTGCTTTTTGCTTCTGTTAGTCTGTTTTCTCTGCATTGTGGTTGTCACTTCTAAATCCTTTCTCAAAAATTTTGTACTATAAATAACCAATTAATGAATATTGAGTAAAATTCTTCATACACTACTTGACTATAATCAAGTATATTATATTATATTCCAAGGGATTTGAGAGGTACCCTAAAAAGAAATGGGCTTCTGATTACAATTCAGTATAGTACAGGAAGAAAGTCATACTTCTCCCATCAAAACTAACTTTGTATACCATCCTGTAAACTTTTTGTTTATATGCTTGCATTTAAATGTAAATAAAATAGAAGTAGTACTTGTATTAAATCAATACTGGTATTCATTCTCAATATTTTCCTTTTATTTTTAATTGATGAATGGCTCTCAACCAAAATTTTGGAGAACAGTGATCTTGACTTCAAACTTTTCAAATTTTTTGGACTATTACCCAGAGAAACAGATGTATTTTATGTAGAGACCAGAAACATGTAAATTATGTACATATACATACTTGAAAAAAATTCATAAAATAATACTCTCTTACTATATATGACACATTCTGATATTTTCAGTTTTAATCTATTTCAGATGCAGTCCTATTTTTAAGGACCTTCAATAGAACGTCATAACTTCCCTCAAGCTCTCACTTCCAGCATCATGGATCTTTGTTTTCACTCATCTCAAGTATCAGAAATCCATTGTTTATATAATTTTTAAGCATAATTCATGTCTTACTCTTCAGAAATAAAATTAATTAGATTGGGTTTGAACAAAATGAGATGATCAATTCATTCTTCCAAATCAGTAATTTAAAAAAAAACAATGAAACATACATTTTTATACATCTTAATTCACAGAAAACATGTTTTAAATATACTTTTTATTTTTGGAATGCCATAATGAAAGACAGAGATAGCCCAGACACTTGAGGGACATAGTCTCAGCTGACTCCCACCCGGGTAGCACCTGGTCAAAGGGGCTCCACCTTCCTTGATGCAGTGTCTAACAAACACCTACCTCTCTCCACTTCCATCCCCAGCCAGTACCTCTGCTGCTTCACATTTAAAACAGTACCCTTGAAGAAACATAGTTAAAAATGTCTTAATGGCCTAAATTAATTGTTACTTGCAGCAACTTTGATGTCTTACTGTGTGATAATCCCTGAGTAAATTCCCTGTATATCCATAGATGTTTATCTGAAACACAATGGCTAATGTTGCAGTTTTGTCTCTGAGTGATATTTTTTCTTCCCTGCTGATTCCTGTATGGAAATGGTAATAGTTTGTCATGGAGTTTATTTTCCCAAACCTGCAGCAAAACATGTTCATTAGTTAACTTTTTACTTATTCCTCTAAAAAGAATATTATTGTAGAAATAGTAGAAATCTAAGTCATGAGATTGATCCTAGTTTTACCCCGAGCTAAACACCTACTTAATTTGGTCAGATTATCTACTAGCAACTGGGCAGTGGGGAGGACTTTTACATATATTGCTTCATTAAGCCTCACAGTGATTTGATATTGTTGTGATTTAAATCTAAAATGTGCCCCAAAAGTCTCAACTGTTCAAAAGTGGGGCTTTTGGAAGTGTCTTCACAACAGGGGTGCTATATTCTTCAGTGGATTAATCCATTAGTGAGGTTATAGCTGAATGTGTTATTAGGAGGTGGGGCCTGGTTGGAGAAGGTGGGTCACTGGGTGACCTGGAAGGGTGCATTCTTACCAAGCTCTAAGCTTCTTTCTCTGCTTCCTGGCTGCCATGAGGTGAGAAGCATTCCTCCATCATGCCTTTCCACCATGCTGTTTTTGAAGTGGAGCCAGCTAACCGTAACCTGAAACCATGAACCAAATAAACCTCTAATTTTTGAAGTTGTAGGTATTATTTTGTCCTGGTTACAGGAAAATGACAAATGCAGGTATGATTCATTTTGATACTACCATTTTGTAGATGATAAAACTAAGTCTTCTAGAAATCTAAACATAGCTCTGTGTGACTCCAAGGATAATGTTCCATCTCAATCTTTTATTCATCTCCAGGGCCTCTTCCACCTCAAAGATCCTGTGATCTTTCACTTTGGGCCCCTATATCCAGTCTTAGCATTTCTGCTTCTGTGACAATGATCAGACTCAATGTGAACAAACATAATCAAATTAGCAAGTAGAGAAAATACCTATTAATAAGGAAGAAGGGTTCAGTGGCATCACAATCTCTAGAGGATGTTTTTAGATTGGGTTTATCAAACTAGGTTACATGGGACACCCTTCTTCTATAAGGCATATCAAGGCTTATATTATGCTGAGATGAATATGTAGTCAACACAATATGTATCATTTGTGCCTCTAATAGTAACTAAGTGTCCCATTTCAATAATTTACCCAAGTTACACCAGATAACACACAGGGATGTCTACAGTCTTCAAGTCATAGTGAAAACTGTTTAAAAATCATTTAGTTTTCTTAATATTGTATTATTTTGAAGGATAAGTAAAATAACTATACATTTTGTATTGTGAGTTAAAATGGCATAATAGCAAAATGGCAAAAATGAAATTTTAATTGTTTGTTATAGTAGCTTAGAGGGAAAATGAGTTTGTTAGTATTAAAACAATGTCTTGTGAAGGGTCTAAAATAATAGGAACTAGAAGTGAAAGAATTTTGGCCACTTCAATCCCTAAAACAAGTCAAAGCAATTTTTCTTTTAGATTTTCTACTTCCTATTTGAATTTGATCATCCTCATTTCAGTTAGACCGTTTACTTTCTGTTATTCACTTCAGTGAGATCAGTGAACATGGTGAGATTTTATTGTTCATATATACCTAAGCAAGTAGTAAAAGTCCTTGGTTTCAGAAGCGGTAAGATCTCTTGGATGAAATACCACCAGCATCATTGGAATTTATTTGCCTAATGCAGTGCTTTTGAGGGTGCTGTTTGTGAAATCGGCTCCTGTTCCAGACTATGTGCTGCTCCTTCAACTGTCAACCACCCGTAGAAGGAGTAACTACCTATCAGGTGTGCTTCACTGTATGTTCATGCTAAGGGTTAACACTCTCTGTATAAATCCACAACAGCTACAGTCAGACTTTATTTTCCAAAGTTAACCTGTAGGCTGCAATTTTGCCATTATTCCTTCTGATCTAAAGATAAAAATAAATCAAAGTAGAAAACCAGCTGTAAAACTGATAATAAGATTTGCAATGAGCTAAGACATAATCTAAATCATATGAAAATCTTAAAGACCTGTTTTTCACTTTTCACTATGCCTATAACCTAGGAAACCCCAGTACAGGGAAATGAGCACACCCTGCCATTTGAAGGAAAAGGCAGCACAGGTGGCCTGTTTGTCATAGTTCATACCCCAGGGAATGAGATGTGCTCCTGGGAATACTAACGGAGCACAGAAAATTGTGCAAGCATTGGGGGGATAATAATAGTTAATAGGGATGTGCTGTTTACCAGTGAGATTGAAATGAGATTCAAGTAAATAACAAGCATTTCACAAAATTACCTTATTACATATTTAACCATTCCAAGGCATCCTAGTCTCCAGGGAAAAACAACGGGCATTTTACAAAATTGCTTATAATTGTGAATTGTGTATTTGTGAAGGAACCCACTGTGGTCGTAGGAGGCACATTTGTCAGAGCTTAGCAATGGATTCTTTATAAAGACTTTGGATAAGGGGAAAACATTTGCAGTGCTTTTCTGATGGCAATAAAATACAGATTTAAGAATACTTGACATATTATTCTAGAAAAGACTACAGAGCTATTTTGATGCCTGAGGGATTTAATACTAAGTACCTTGAATTGAAAACATTTAGCTATTGTTTCAAGAACACATTTTCCTTCTGAGACTGTAACTATAAGGTAGGGAGGCAGATTTCTAAGTTGCAAACATTAGTAATTTATATTATAAAAAGCACTCCAATAAGTTTCCTGTTTTTGTTTCATTTATAAATGTAAATTTAATGAATTCTTAAAATTTATGCAACTAGTTTAAAGTCATTTTTTTCTAACATGGAAGTAGGCCTTAATTTTCATTTAAAAAATTATTCATGCTCACATTTTTGGGAAATGTGTTGAACTGTGGCATCTTACTGAATGAATACCACCCTAGTAAAAATAAAGAAGCCAAATGTGGTAGTACATACCTGTAATCCCACTACTCCAAGAGTGTGAGGTAAGAGGATTCAAAATTTGAGCCCAGCCTAGGCAACTTGGTGAGATGCTGCCTCAAAATAAAAAATAAAAAACAAAAAGGCCTGGGCATATGACTCAATAGCAAGGCCCTGATTCAATCCCTAGTATTGGAAAAAACAAACAAAAAACTCTTTGCATAGGATGCTACATTTGTACAGTGTGTTCCTAAAACACAGACGATCTTACCATCCTCTCCATTTTATATGAAACAGTATCTGCCACATCCCAAGCTCAGGAAAATGTCACAGAATAGATTAGGTAGCCATCTTAATAGTAGTGAAAGGCTTTCATTCCAATTACATCAGCACATAATGTAATTACTGGTTCAGATAAGAGGTCAAAGCTAGGAAAGGAGTCCTAGCAAAAGGGACATTCTCTGATGAAATCTAGGAATGACAGTGACCAAAACAAGCTCCAAGGTCAGATAGAAACTATGAAGTTTCCTCTAACAAAAGGTGGGTGAGAGAGTGAGGAGAGACCAGATAAAAGCAAGGCACACAGGAGCTTTTTAAAAATCTACTGGGAGAAGTTGGTCTCTGAAAGCCTAAAGTAAGAGAGGGGTCAGGGTCACATTTGCATTTTTAAAAGCCCAAAGAGGGAAAAACCTAATGGCTAGCAGACCTGTTTAGAGAACAAAGCCCTAGAGGGAGTGACGCCCGTCTGGCCCAGGATGGTGGCAAAACTGCTGCTGGAGCTGGGGGAAATGTGCTCATTATCCCTGATAATGGGCAGTTGGACTTGATAGATTCATGATGGGCCTGATGTGGATTGAAGGAGTCAAGAGAAAGGTATAGAAAATAGTGCACAACCCTGGATAGATGGGCATTGCAACAAAACACCTGTGAAAAACAATGACACATTTTCAGTGCTTTAAAAACGTTATTGTTGAGATTCATTTTTGTGAATGATATTTTATCTAGTGGCTGCAGGGTGATCTTCAGCTTGGAACTTGCAAATGCTTGTAAGTAGTATCATTGAATTCCCAAAACAAGAAAATTAATTTACATTCAATTTAATATAAGTAATTTTGTACTTTTCACTTATTGGATGGAAAGAGGCAAATGAGAAGCTAATGAATTTAAATTCTGTAAGTGGCTGTGGCTCAATTACAGTGCAGGTCAAAGCAAGAAACACACGGCCCTTTTTCTTGTAGAACTGTCTTCTGTGATGTTTTTTACTAACAGTATCTCCAGTGTTTCCTGTTTGTCAAGTCATGGAAGAAATTTCTCTTTGCTCTAAGCCTCTTCCTAAAAATCAGAACAATTTGAAGCAAGTATAGGCAGAGAGGAGGAATGATTATTAAGAATAGGGCTTCCTAGGGACAAGTGTGAGCCTTACAGCATCTGTAGTACCTTTTGCTCAAAGACTTCCCTTCCTTATCTCAAAGACTTCCCTTCCTTATCTCCAGGCAGCTGCTTTACTTTGATGCCTGTGTGCTTCTTCTAAACTTTGCTATGGATCCTATTCTTTCTCTTCTAAAATTCTGGAGCAGGAGCATACCAGTCTAGGGCTGATAAGCCTCAAGTCTTATGATTTGGTCAGATGATTCATTTGATTCAATCACAAGAATTTAAACTTCCATTTGAAACACTGATTCTCCTGAATTATACATATCTGTTTATACTGGCAGAGATCAGGATGTTTTCTTGGTTTTGTCCAGTAGGAAAATCAGAACTTTGAAGCATATTTTCAGTAACTGTGATATGTTATGGCATATTACTTCTGCATGCTGTTTTATTCTTTGTCCTTGGCATTCTCTGTTTGTTGCATGTTCTTTCCATTTTTTTATCTAATCTAATTTGACTGTGTTTGTGTATAGTTTTATGACTATCTTGAATCCTTTCGAGAATGTGACAGAAAAGGTGGGGTAAATTAAATATTCCATTCCATTTGAAAATAAAAATAGAGTTTCTTGGTCCCACTGAGGTTGGGAAAAATTATTGCTTAAGTATGTAGCAATATTCACCAGCCAGAAACACATTACATGTAGAATTTTACTTTTTCTTCACAATAAGTAACTTGCACAGTCTCATACGTTGTCACTGGTCATATGTAGTTATAAATAATCTAAATTTACTTTGTTTAAAATTATATGGAATTAAAATTCAGTTTCTTGTGATTATAAAAAAATCTTTAATTGTATTTAGTAGACACCTTGTTGGTGCAGATATAGAACATTTCTACCATCATAGAAATTTCTATCATGCAGCATCATAAGACAGTTTAAATTTGCTTATCAGTCGTTTGAAATAGCTTGTGAATTAAAAGAAATAAAACAAACTTAGTTCTTTCTGAATCATATTTATAGTGTTCTTCATCTTTTTTGTTTGCTTTCTGTTTTAACTTTGTAGCTGTACATGTCTTACATTATTCCTTAATCCTGCACAAACCTTGAATTGTCCATTACCACTTTTACCCACTGCTCATTATTTTTATGTGAATCAAGATTCTGTTCTCACCACATCAGGGTTCTGGTCATGCCTCTTGTGACTTCATATTGCTTCTACAATCTAGTATCATATCAGCACCCTTATTTTCCTTGACTACCTGAATTCCTTTCTCATCAACTCTCAGAATCCTGTTTCATAGATGATGCTTTGAATTTTTAATCTTTACCTATAGAAGTTCTGTTCCTTTCTGTGCACCATTCTTAGAATGCTATTCCTCTGCATGTTGGTGCCTCCTCGTTTCTTTTTCACAGCTTCAGACTCCCACACATCTTCTACCCTAGACTTCCCAGGCCCAGTGTATATGCTGCAAGATTCCTACCTCATGATCTGGAATCTTTGCAATATTACCTGATATTCATGATTCCTGATAACTCTAATTAAATTATAAACACATAAAAAAAGCCTTCAAATCTTGTTCTTTCCTTGTATTTCCCATTTTACTCAGAACCAATCTCAGGGAAAGTCACTTCATACATATGTACTTAATAAAATCCTTAAGGTTATACTGACCTTGAACTAAATTTAGTACCTCCAATTTCTGGTTACATAGCTTACCCCCCAGCCTTATGGGATCTTGGGCCCTTCCTATATAACAACAAAATATTTTCTTAATTTATAAAGTTAAGGGACTAGGATAATCAGTTGCTGATGGTCCTATCAGATTCAAATTTTGTATTTTTATAAAGCAAATCTAATCTATTGTACTCCTGGATGTACTTGTATATACATTGATATTATCAACTGCTAGATCTTGCTGATTTTAATTTACAGATCTGGTAAGCTAATGACAGTTGTTTAACCTGTGACCATTTTGCTATCGTTGACTAAAGTCTTCTGTTACACTTTATTACAGAAACTCATGCATATATTCATCCATCCATCCATCTGTCCAATCATCTGTCCATCCATCAAATCGACTAATTCAGCATACAGTGCTAATAATGGAAACACAAAAGTAGAAAGTTATAGTTCCTTATTTCAAGGGATTTCCAGTATTATTTGAAAAGACATGCAAAGGAAAGACTGGCATTAAGTAATTGATTTAGCAGAGGCAAATACCTGCTATATTGTATTGTAACATAATAGTTCATTACCTTTTTTTTTTGTACCAGGGATCAAACTCACAACCTTGCGCTTGCCAGGCAGGTGCTTATGCCACTGAACTAAATTCCCGTCACTACATTATTTGTTCTTAATAAAAAATATTCATACTGTCCTGTTACTAGGGCATTATTTTGTGTAATTTTCTAGACCATCTATTTAGATGGTAATTTTTCATTTGGTACTATTTGGCCTCTATTTTAAGAGAGTCTGTCATTTTGGAATCTTTGTCAAATATCAAAACCAAGGTTTTTATTGTTTGTGGCTGAAGAATTTGCATTGTATTGAAATGTTCATTGTGTCACAGAAAGCTTGACTCATTCATATCACCCTTAACAGCTTAGCTATGTGCACATATAGACTGACAGCCCACAGATATGATACTAGCAATATTTGATGATCAATTCTCTTAAAGGATGTATGTATCAATTCAACATTCTTTTAAAGGATGTATGTTTCAATTCATTGTTTTATGTTGAATTTGAGTGTGTTGAATCAGAAGTGCTAGACCTAAAATTGAGAAGGAAAAAAAAAGTATCTTTCTCATCTGTAAAGATGTTGATTTACTATATTTAATATATCATTTTTCATTAAAGTAAAATGAAAAATGCAATTCCAGTACACAGTAGATGTGTAGGTGTTATTTAGCTGTCCTCCGGCTGTGTTATGTAGTTGTAAGATTGATGTGATTCAGTCTGACATTGTGGCATCATTTTCAAATTCAGCTCAATCTTATAATGTTCCCAATTAAAGTGTGAGTGACACTAACTAATTAAATCGAGGAAAAGGTTATTCATAAGTGGAAGATGTGAATAGAAACTAAAGTTAGCAATTGACATTGTGACCACAGGATTTTTTTTAAAGCATGGGCTATGTGGTAAAATGGTATATTTAAGGACAGAAAAGATAAGAGACCTTTGATTGACAAACATGTTGTGTGATTTAATTGTTACATCCAAGCTACCAGGGTTTGTTTACTAAAAGTATACAACCTCTTTTAATTATATCACAAAGGTTCTTTTATCTTAGTGATCTATTAAGCATGCCAATAAATTGGTCAAACTTAAGCAAACTGATCTACTTCAGTGTTTAGCTATATAAATTTCCAAATCCAGGGGACCCAAATGCATCCTTGGGTAGCCAGCTATCTAGTCCAGAATGCTGTGACCAGTAGCTCTACAATTTTTGAGAGAAATTGAAGTTATATATGCCAAAAAATGGGAAAGCATAGCAGAACCTAGGAGCTAAGTCAAATATAAATGAGTGACAGAAAATGGTAATTAAAATATATATTAATGGCACAGACAATATATAGGTTTTTAAAATGATAGAAATGAATGATGAAACTCTACAGTGCTGATTACTAAGCTTTATTCACATCACATTTGGAAGGCACAGAGAATACTGGTATTTAAAGTGAAAATGGGCAATTTCGTCCCATTTCTAATTAAGAAATAATACACAAGCATGCAATGTATGGTATTGTATACAATACGTGGTAATGTGAAAGTGGGATACAGCATTCCATTAGTCTCTTGTTTTTAATGGCATTTTAGTGCTGCCAATGCTTTCAGAAGAGCATTTTTACATTTACATAGGTGATAAACTTCCCTACTAAACCTGGCACTGTGAGTACACTCTCACCTTCCTTCACTGGGAATCCAGTGTCAGTCAGAGAGTGAGCAGAGACAGGCCATTGCCATGGGAGCTAAAATGCTTCCCATCCTGGCCACACAGTTTGAAGGAATTTGGGCACCTTCTGAAATTATTGATTTTTTTAAGTGAATGAAATCATCCATGAAGCCAGTTTGTTCTTAGAATTCTTAGATTCTTAGAATTTTATGTAATGGTTAATGCTAGGATATGAAAAGAAGGGAGGGAAGAGAGGAGGGCAGGGAAAGAATGGGACAGAAAGGAGAAAGTGAAGTCTCTTTTGACACTGTCATGCAAAAGTGTTCTAAAGAAAGTGTCATTAGGGGATTTAAAAGAAGAATACAAGTGAAAAGTCACTTGTGAGCAATACAAATGAAAAACTGATAGAAAGTTTTCTTTAATAGAATGTGCAGTTTAATTTGCATAAACTGTGATTTCTAAGTGGAAGCCATTAGCTTTTATTTTTAAACACTTTGCCTTTAATCAGTCTCATCCCTTTTTTTAAATCGCTTTGATTCCCTCATTTATCAGCTTCAACCCAGATGATTACTAATTTTCAATTGCATGATGAGTCATTTTTCAAGGTTCACATTTAAATTTCTTTGGGATTTTGTCCAACACTGTATGGCCATCATTGATGGGCAACAGGAGGTAACACACAATTTCTCTGGAGAGAAAAATCTGTTTCCCACTCACCTGTGGTATAAAGTATAAGGAATTTTCCATGAACTGGCTACCAGGAAGATAGCTAACACTACACTTAAATCTTAATTATTAGAATATTAAACAATAATGTTCTGGCAAAATAAGTATTGTTTGATTTCCAGTGCCTTCACTTTATTATTATGAAGTGTTTGTCTAATATCCATTTTAGGATATGTTTCATAATAAAGTAATATTTTGTCATTATCATCATAATAACTTAAATACTATTCTTATAGAAGAAGCACTGTTTCATAGTGAGTGATCTCTTTCTGTGGATTCAGTATCAGTGAATTTAACCAACTATGGATGGAAAATCTTTACAAGAAAATTGTCTGTACCAATCATGCACAGACTATTTTCACATCACTGTCCCCTAAATAATACAACTGTTTACACACACATATATGTAATTAAGTATTGTAAGTAATCTAGAGATGGTTTAAAGTATATGTGAGTAGAATGGTGCTTAGGTTAATACAAATACCCTGCAATTTGATGTGGGAGACAGAGTACCACAACTTTTACAATGTAAGCAGATCCTGGAATCAATGCCCATCAGATACTGAGGGGCAACTATATATTTCTTCCTACATTTCACAGTACTACCAATAACACACTATCTGCTAGGAAAGTTATATTTTTTCTACATAATAGAAATATATTTCCATAATGCCTCCATGTTCTTACTGAGTCCCTTTGTGTTAATAGTCATTGATCTTCCCAGAACATGACAATTTCAGGACTACTCAGGCTACTGTCATCTGAGCCATCCCTGAGCAGAATGTCATAGGTAGAACAAGGTTTCTTTCTTTCCTTCATATCATTTTTGTGGGAATTTCCTTCCTAGTTAAGGGGATTCTGCTGTCTCTGTCACATGGATGAAACACACTGGGAAGAGCAGGTCATCTATGAGATCTGTTGGCAGGAATTGGACAATAACAGAATAAAACCTCTTTCCATCATGTAGGCTCCTAATGGTGGTGAAGTCCTGGACTTTACTGTGGCTACTGCATCCCCAATAGATTGAAAAAACATCCTTTCATGCTGTAGGTTCATGGTATTATCACCAAATGAAAGAATAAATATTGGGGCTGGGAATTTAGCTCAGCGGTATAAGCATCTGCCTTGCAAGCACATGGTCCTGAGTTTAATCCCTGGTACCAATTAAAAAAAAAAGAATAAATGTTTTATCAGGTCAAGTGATTGGTAAAATATTTATGTGTTTGAACTTTGTTAGCCATGCTCCCTACCCTGAAAGAAGAAAGAAAAACAAACCTCTCTCTGTCAAGTCAACTCTATGAATAGTGACATGCTGGTAGAATTTCTCCCCCAGAGCAGGGACCTTCCAACCTGAGAAGATGAGGCATCTTTCATATTGCTTGGGGGAGAGGTTCACACTTTCATAAGATTCTCAGGAAAGGATTCTGTGACATGGCAGAGGGGCAAAACACAATCTAGTGTGAAGATAGTGCA
The DNA here is from genome assembly GCA_004027295.1 of Dolichotis patagonum. Lineage (NCBI taxonomy): Eukaryota > Metazoa > Chordata > Mammalia > Rodentia > Caviidae > Dolichotis > Dolichotis patagonum. The sequence continues at coordinate 184,837 of PVJX010000385.1, read as the reverse complement.
TTTTTAAAACAGAAACCTGAAAGCCTGATGTATGGGGGGCTAGGTAGAAAGAATGCTGTGAAAAATTTTACACAATGTTTTTCATCTTTAATGAAAGGTGATAACACCCTGAAGAAGGGGAAAGAAAAGTGTGGGAGTCAGTCACTACCACCTGCAGGGGCTCCAGTCTGAGCACAGGAGGCGGTTGTGGATCCACTCCTGATCCCCAATAGGCCTCACAGACTCCCCAGTGCAGCTCTCAGCTGCAAGTGCCTCTGATACCCACTGTTTTATAGTCTCCCCACCTCTTAGCTCTCCTGGGCTTGTACTCCCTAACTAGTGCCCTTCCTACATCCTCTGTTTCTCCTACATCTGGGATTTCTCTGAAATCAGGCATCCTGCAAAAATACCCTTCCCCTGTTAATTCAGTATCTTTGCTCATCTCCTGGAAATTGAAAATAAAGTGTCTCAGAATTAAAGCTACATTCTTCTGAGGTTCATATCATTTGTCCTAACCACCTTCTTTCCCTCCTTCTCAGGTAACCATGTGTTTACTCATCTTTTCCACTAAGTAACTGATGTTTTATCTCCCTCCTAAATTCTGTTTTCATTGCTGATGACCGATCTGAATCCCTTATTAAAGCCTTGTTTCCCCCTTTTCTGTGACTTTGTGCAGGCAGATGGAAAGAGCATGAGATTATTACATAATTGGGCTCACCCATTTGCTTTAATTTCATTATCAGCATTCAGCATTATCATGTTTTGCTTCTCTGGTTCTCCAATTTCCTGTACATCTATGCAACTCTTTAAAGTTTGGTCTCTGCCCTCTTATTATGTCTCTCTCACTCTTACTCCATGACAGCATGACTGCATCTTTCTTGTAGTGTAAGATGGGAACATAGAAGCCATCAGAGGAGACTGCGTTATAGACTTTCCATTACTATAACAAAATGTCTGAGATAATCAACTTACAAAGAGGAAAGATTATTTTGGTTCATAATGTTGGAGGTTTCAGTCCATGGTCTGTCAAACCCAATGCTTTTGGGCCAGTAGTTAGGCATTATGTCATAGTTTGAGCATGTAGCAAAGAAATCTCATTTGTCTCATGGCCAGGATGTGAAAAGAGAAGAGAAAGGGGACAGGTATCCCACTGTCCCCTTTGAAGGCATGTCCTTTATGTCCTTAAGCCTCCTGCTAAACCCTCCCTCTTAAAGTTTCCACTATTTCACAAGAGCACAACGCTACTGAGGCTTTAACACATGGGTTTGGGAGAAACATTTCCTTTCCCTTTTCTTTCTTTTCTTTGGGGGTATGGTGGAGTGGGATTTGAGACAGAATCTTGCTATGTATTTTAGGCTGGCCTTGAACTCACTAAATAGCCCAGACTGGCCTCAAATTCACAGCAATACTCCTGACTCAGCCTTCTGAGTGCTGGGATTACAGGTGAACCCTCTACACCTGACTCTGGGGAACATTTTGTATTCTAACAAGCAGAGAACTTTATCTTGCAACCAAACCTGCAAATTCCTTGACTCTTGCATCTATTTTAGGCTTCTTTCTTCTTGTTGCAATGAGAGCTCTGTCTCTGCTCCAAGCCATTGTAACCCTCCACACTGGCCCTTGCTCTCATATTGTTTTACTCCATAGAGCAGAGATAACAAACCTTTTAGAGCTTTCAATGATAGCAAGCAACCCACTGTGGCCTGCATACCATAGGTTCACCACCACTGCCTTAGACGTTTGCGTCTTTAGTTATCTGCTGCTAGCTTCTTTCAAATTTCTTTCCTTATTACATCTTCTCCTACATTTTATGAATGTGCTGTTTGGCTTCCATGCTCAGTAAGTGAATAAACAAGGGAATTAAATAGCAAACTAAAGCCCAAACATGAGCTTTAATCAACCTCAATTACTATTCAGTTTTTAATGTCTTTTTGCAGAACTTCTTGTAAGTTTGGCTGCATTTGCCATTTCAATTTATTAAGCTCTCATTCCATCTTTTATAATCCAGTCTGGCTTTTAATCTCTTCATTTTACTGAAATAATCAACTGGATATTATGATGGTACTACCAATTGACAAATACAGTATCATTTGTTGAGTGCTTACTATGCTCTTTCATGCCCTTTTGGGGTTCTTCTTTCCTTGATGGCAGCTCCTTCTTAATCTTCTTTATTGATTCCTCCCCCTGTACCTGAGGTTCACCTCCTAGGCAACTAATATTCATTGGCATTACTTTAAATGCCATGTATGAACTCATTTCTAAATTTATACCTTAATTCTTGAACTCTCCTGAGAAGCTCTTAATCTGGTACTAAAATTACCCCTTGAAAACTCTACTCTGATTCTCAAACTTACCTTTTGAGGGTATCTCAAACTTAGCTTTTCTCAAAATACATCTTGATTCCTACTCTTCCCATCTCCACACCCTCTAGGACTGAGCTTCTAACTCTTCTCCACGTTAAGTCAATGTGACCATTGTCTATGCTGATGCCAGAAATCTAAGTACATTCTTGACTCCTCTCTTTCAAATGCCCCCAGTAACCCATCACCAATTCCTATTGATTTCCATGTCCAAAGTTTCGGAGATGTTGTCGATTTCCTCCATTTCAGGATCATCAACCCAATCCAAGTTTCTACCACTTGTTTTCTTAATTACTACAACATTTACTAAGTGTTCTTTTCATTTCCTTTCTTTATACACTGCAATCCATGTGCCACACAAGCCAAAGTAGACAGTTCTCTGCTCCTAAAAGATTTGTTTTGGAAAAAAAATTTCAGATTCTTCATAATAGTCTACAAAACCCTGCAAGTTTCTGTAATGACTCTCCCTTGCTTGCCCTGCTGTAGTCATCCTAATCTCCTTTCTGATGCTCATAAGACTGGGCTATATTCCAATGTAGGGCCTTTGGAATGTTCTCCTCCTACCTAGGAATCACAACCTCTCTTTCCCGTGTTATGTGCACAAACCCTCCTCATTCCTCAAATCTCAACTTTAAAAAGTCTCATACTGTATGCACAGAAGTCAGGTACCTGGTCAGAAGTTCCTTTTTGCTTTCTGTATACTCTTTGTAGTAATTTTCAGTTATTCATTTGTTAGTTTATTTATCCTTTCACAGAGATCAAGGACAGTGTGTCATCTTGTTAAAGTTGAATGCTTAGTGCTTATAATGGTGTCCTCAGCCACACAGTAGGTGTACAACAAATATCAGTTGAATTATTTAATACAGATAAATGTCGGAAATTTGGACTTCAGTGTTCATGCTGCTATAATTCTTATGATTATGTCATTTTATGTTCTCACACTTCCAGTAACATCAACATATTTTAAAACTTAAATATCAGCATGAAATTTACAGGTAATCATAAATTTGTAATGTAGTGCAGATTTAGTGCCAGATAACAAACCAAGCTATTATTTGAATTTCAAAAATGGGAAGGCTTTAATATTTGATAGGCATTGAGTGTACAAAGCTGTTCAGCTGGCTAATAGAATTATGATTGATAAGAAATGTGAAGAGGGTGTCATCCCTAAGGAAAAAAACTTTCCCTAAAGATAGACTTACTCCACTTGTCCTTGTAGGAGTTAACCAGAATAGGAGAATTACAGATTTGGGGCAAGAAAACAGAACTATGTAATAGCATGTATTCTAAAACTGCGTGATTTGCATTGTTTGTAAATTGGTTCTGTAGAACATGTTTATGCATTCTACCAGTATATATTTATTGTAAGATTGGTGGCTTATCACCAATAAAATGAAAAATAATACATGTGATATTTAGGGAGAATCACAGTTCATGAACCACCAAATATGCTTTCAAATAACTTCAAATTGAAGAAAATCCCATAAGAATTTTGTGTTTTTATTCTTTTCCATAATGGTGTTACTTTGACTAGTAAAACATAATGCATTCCTTTCAAATGAATTTACTCTTGTAGGACTATACATTTAGTTTACCATGAGCCTAAATTTGCCTAAATATCTTGCCTACTGATGGTCATGCCAGACTTATTGATTCATCTATTAAATCAATGCAAATGGTAGAATTTTCAGTACTGACCTTTAAAATATTAATTTATTTATGAATTTGGCAGGAAGAAAAAAATGCCACGATGCCTCATTTATAGCTATTAAAATCACTAACCTTTCCAATGTATTAGTTTCAAAAATTATTCATATATGGAAGTCAATTAGAAGTTCCCATAGCAAGCATGAAAAGAAATTTCCCTGAGGAATAAATGTGTTACTTGGTAATGCTGCTAAGTCAATTAAATTACAGCCCATATTTTGTCAAGATATAAAACTCTCAATATGTCTATGTAATGAGAAAAAAATGAGCTTATAGGCCTTACAAGTTAGGAGACAAAACAATTTTGCAATAACTTGAAAAAATAATTATATAACCTTGTGCTATATGCTTGTGCTATTTTCATTAACATCTTATTAATTTAAAGTGTGCTAGTCAAATTGCATTGCTTCAGCAGGATTATTTCTAAATTTATAGAAAGAAATAAGCTATGGTAACTAAGGCAGCACAAACGCAGAAGAATTAAGATGAACCTTTTATGCAAACAGGTAGAAAATGGATTTTTAAAAAATTACTGTTTTTTAAATTTTTGTGATTTTTTTTAACACATTCTGCTTTTACATTCTTGAAGGTTAGAGATGAAAATGGCAGCTGGATGGAGGATCAGGCTACCTGAGTAGAGCTAGAACTCACAGATGTGACCATACATGTTGGTGTGACAGATTCACTAGGAAGCCCAGGACTTCACTGTATGAGTAGAAGCCTGGGAGTCACAGAGCCTTCCTCTGATGTTCATTGATGCATGCCTGATTCAGAGCAACTTCTCCTCAGGGGGATCTAGAATATGCCAGAGGACTACACTAAATAACTTATTTTTTCCTTCATGATGATAAAAGGTACAGATGAAAAAGCCAGCAAAGCCAAAGGCCCCTGATAAAACTGAAATTACTGGAGTCAAGACTTTGTGGAAATTTTAATGCATTAAAATGTGCTAGGAATCACCACTAGTGTTTAGCAATCTATCTTGCAAATAATTACCTTCCTTCATGAAGATACTAAAATGAAAGACCTCCAAGAAGCATAAGCATGGTGTATGCTACCATGAGCAGAATAGATTCATGAGTAGCTAGCAACACTTGATCAAGCTTAGCCTTCTTTCAAGCCTCCCTAGGTTTCAATACCTACTGCAAAAGTCATTCTTTCCACAAGTGTAGTTTCCCTTCCTTTTTTCTCCCAAACCCCTTGGTGGTGGTTGTTTGCTTGTTTGTCTGGTTGTCTCTTCATGCAATGTAGTATTTTCATCACGAGCAAGGATGACCACAGAGAATTGTTCATTTAAGCTTTTAAGTAAAAGATACTGCAGCAGAGCACTACTCCCTCATCCTCTGCCAGGATGAGACAGTTGCTGCCACTTCAAGCAATTCTGCAGAGGTGCGGAGCACCACAGACACAGTGGCATATGGTTTACCCTACACTTGGCAGTGATGCCAGCCAGGCAGCCCCTATCCACCTCTGTCTCATTAAAGGGACCTGCAATTGATAACTACTCTTAATTAACGTTGCTCTCACTGGCCCTGCAAATTCCCCTGGCCTGCACCAAGGTGCAGTGAGCAGTATTAAGCCTCAGGAGCTGCTAGTACAGGAATGAATGTAATTAGCACCTTTAAAAAGATGAGCTGCTTTTCTGAGCAGAAATCAAAGCATGGATGGGTATGTTATGCCAATATTTTCTTTAGATTATTTTTATGTTCTATGTTCTTGAAGAATAGGAATGTTTATGGTTTGATTTTCATTTTTATGAACCATTTGTAATGCACAATGAAATATAAAAGGGAGATTTGGGATTAGCAAAAGGAAAAAAGAAAAGAATGAAACACAAACCTCATTCACTCAGCTGATACATTTTTTTTTTATATTTACCAAGGTTTTTGAGTCAGTGTATTGTGCCCATCACTAAAATGTATGAAATTCTTTGTTTGCCTGTGGGAGTTGAAGTAATTTCCTCAAAGCTTACTAAAACACATACGGTGATGTCCTGGTTCTGACTGGCACACACAGATTGGACTTGAGCTGGAGGGAAGCCTTGAGCATTTCCTCACAAGTGCTGGGTGACACCTGGGAAGCCCAGAGCTCTGTGCTGTGTGATTCACTTGATAAAACACTTTGCAAAGATGAGAGCAATAAATCCCAGAGATCAATCCATGTGATGCACTTCACTCATGTTATATTCTTTAATTGAAGATCAGTACTCAACACTTCCATGAAAATCGTGGAACTCACATTAAGATACATTTGTTAACTACGTGCTCACAGTAGTCATAGGAGAATTCTACCAAATTCCATTAAACTCTGGTACTCTGCTCAGTAAATAGCCATGAAAGCACCATGGTACTTAGAACAAATCCTCAATCCCCTGCTAACACCTTATATTACAACCGTCTAATTACCCTGTTTTGCAGTAGCCTTGTGGGACTTCCACAGGTAATTAGAACTCCAGAGCTTTTCAGCAGTAATCCAGTAAGGACCTCTTAACTAGAAAGGATTATGCACTGCTAATATCGTATTGCCCACGTGTTTTCTACAGTTAATTGTTTCAATTAATATTTGGCTGCAATACAGAATTTCATGCAGCTTCATAGACTATGACGATGCATGAGTCGACTCTGAAATGGACATGGGGCCTACATGTCACCTCTCCCTTCTCCTCAACCCCTCTCTTTTTTTTTCCTCTCTCCCCCTGTGCTTTTTTTCACTAATTGGTATCCTGATATGAAAAAAATAAAATATGTAAAACATGTCACTTCAGTTACAATTTCTTTTGTGAATTCAGGATGATCTATGTTTACTTTGATTTTAGGTAAGCAGGTAGATATCTAACATAATTATAATTTTCATCATTTCTGTTAGGAGAGGGATGTGGAGTTGTTGATAATTTCTTCTCATCACAGTTTTTACAAATGTAGTCTAAGCAGCAAGTAGTGACAGGACATAAACCATATTGTTTTCACCTTTGAGTCTTCAGAATCTGCTTCAGAGTTGGTGCTCAATAAATGTTCACTGAACCACATGTGTTGGTGTTCTGCCAGGGCTTGTATATAGGTAGCAAGCCCTGTGTAAATGTTTGCAGAACACCTCAAAATCACTGGAAAATGTTTTTACATAATATGATCATAAGCTGATAGATCAAAATATAATCAAAGGTTTAAGGATAAGATGCCTGTTACGGTAGTCACTTATGTTAGCATCAGTATTGCATTTGTTCAGAATATGCAGAGCAAAAAAAAAAAAAAAAAAACCTTTTACCCAACAATTACAGCTTTCTCAGCTTCCTGTGGAGAATTTTTTTCTCATTTGCTTGTCTTCCTCCTTATGTATATTTGAGCATTAGGCTTTGGGATGGGATGGGGGGTTTTTGTGGACCCTACCATAAAGGAAGGACTTGCCTTCTTAGCTGAGGTCTTGTGCTGCTGTGAGCCTTGAGTCCTGTTTAGGGTGGGGGTCTTAGGTGATGAATTAGCAGCTCCCCTTGGTAATCCAAGACAAAAGGTCTCATTATAGCATGAGAGGCAGTATGGCCAAGAGAAAAGGCCCTGGGTTTTGGTGACTTTGTGGAGAGCTTGATACTACTTTAGGAAATACTTAGACCTCTTAGTCCATTACCTTATCAGTAGAAGAGGGGACTGATAACTGCTCTCAGAATTGTGCCACACAAAGGCAGCTTAGAGCCCAGGAATGTGAGCATCTCTGCACTCTAGCCCCATGGTGCCTGCCTGTAGGCAGGATGAAGCATCCTCTGTGCTCTTAGACTCTCACAAGGAGGTGTCACTGAGACTGAGAAGGCTGTCTGCAACTGACTAGGGAAGTCTAGAAAGCACCTAGTCTCAGTTTTATCACAGTGTAATCTTAATTGAATATACACCAGGCTGCTACAAGCCTGCTTGTGTCTAATTGACCAGAAAATAATGATAGCGTGTTCTTCCCATCAGGCTGTGTAGACATCAGACACTAACTGGCCCTCTATCCAATCTGTATTCCTCTGCTTGCTTTTAGCCTTCCCAGTGTTTACCCTTTTACCTGGAAAGTCCATTATATTTCACATCTTCCTCTTCCATGCTGGATTTTTTAAAGTGAATCCATGGTCAATTATATGCTGCCTTGCTGAGGCCTGGGTGTAATATAAACTTCTTTCCTCAGAGAAATCTCTATTTTTCTCTCCATTTTTTTTTTAAACTAACCTTTCTGTTAAGCTTTTTGCTTCATTGTAGCACTTCCTCTGTGAAGTCCACCATAATTTCACTTGTCTGCATTGAAGGTCCTCTCTGGAAACACATGCACAGTAATACACCATTTTATTGTTCAAGTCGTCTAGATTATATTAACAAAGATGTTATGCATAACATCTTTTCTGGGTTCTCTATGTATTAAAATCAGACTTCTACATTAAAACAAGTTCTGAATTCAGACAGCCTGCATCCAAACCTTGACTTGCTTTCTGGCAGCTGTGTGAAATTAGATGCCTTACCTTAACTTTCTGTAGCTCCATTTTGTTGTCTACCAAGTAGGGGTAATATTGAGGCATACCTTTTGGCAAATTGAGATAACTAAGTGCTTAGAGCTAGGAATGGCTAGCTGCTGTTGTTACCTTTCACCATAATGAAATGAGCGATTCCAAATGCCTTTGGCTTGACTTACGTTTAATCCTGAGCTGAGATCTAAAGTGAAATGTATATTTATGGGCTTTTATATCAGTTAGTCACTTGAAAAACCTTTGTGGAACTGGCCTACCCACAAATTATTCTTTAGGTTAGGAGCATCAGTGTTGTGACAGAAACAAAATCATACTTGGAGAGAGAACAACTAGGATTAAATGCTTTGTTCCAGCTTTGTAATCCTGACTTTGTTTACCAAAATCCTAGTAAAAATGTCCTATTATTAAGAATAATATTATTCTTAATTCATTAACATTCTCTAGAGAATAATCAGAACTGGCAGTAAGGTCTACAAAGCTGACAGAATTTCTGTAGCAAGTATTCTCAGTAAATGGAAGTTTTTGTTATGGAAATAGACACTGGTACTTCTCTGTTCCAAACAACATTGCCTTTCACTGCCAAGTATTTGAAAATCTTGTGGCATCCACAATACCATTCAGTCCCAGATAAGCCTTTTTGAACCTACCATTTAAATCTTTGTTGCAGGTATGATTATTGAGAAACTAGCATGAAGATCTGAAATTTTCAGACACAGAATAAGCTTTGGAAGTGTCACATTTAGAGGAGTATTACGCTTAGCCTGCAAACCAGATAAGTAAAGAAATGAAGTTAGTGGGGTTGAGTGAATAGAGTTCTTTTCAAAAATAAACATACATGCAAATTTAATAAGAAAATCATGGACATCTTTTCTATGAGCTCTGAAGCAAAAACCACACCTATGAAACCAGATATCAGATAACAGTGAGCCTCCAGCTCCCCCCTCTACCTTAGACCTCTTGGATGTCTCTAAGATCATGAGCAAAACTCCAAGTTCTGTGCAACAGTTTTTAAATCTCCTGTTTGCAGCAAAGACTTACAATAAAAAGAAACCTGTATGCATATTTATATTCAATTTTCTTTGGAGCAAATCTTTACCAGGTCAGGATTTATTAGACTTCACAATGATTTATTTTGTTAGAAGTGTTGCCAAGAATTTACTCCATTCAGGATTAAACTCAGTCCTTAGTATCCCATGAAGATTGGCTCCAGGACCCACCTTGGATACCCAAATCCATAGATACTGAGGTCTCTTATAAAATGTTGTAATGTTTTCTATATCCTCCCATATACTTTAAAGCATCTCTAGATTATTAATAATACCTGATACAGTGTAAGTGCTATATAAATAGCTGTAAACTCCATTGTTTAGGGAATACTGACAAAGAAAAAGACTGCACATGTTCAGCACAAACAGAATTTTTAGTATTTTCTGTCCTCCATTGGTTGAATCTATGGATGCAGAACCCACAGACACAGACAGCTGGCTGTATGTTGTTGGTTATAGTCATGAACATCTCTCAGCACTTTCCCTTCTGTTTCTCCTTATCACCAAAGTTTTTGGGGGAAAGTCTTGACTCTGGGGTCCAAACAGAACAGGTTCAGCCACCTGCCCCATGTAGACCAACAAGGAGTGGAACAGTGGTGAAGGGCAGGAAAGGAGCTTTGATAAAAATTGTCTTGATCAGAAACATAGATAAAGGAGCTCAAGATAAAGGCTGATAGAAATCTTGAGGTTTTATTAAAAAAAGGGGAACAAGGCAAAGGTTGGAGTTTGCATAGCTGAGTTTACATAGCTGGCAAGGTGGGTAATCCTGTTCAAGCCATGCTCTGGTTGATTGTTATCTCAGGACTGCTTCTGTGAGTTGAGGGTGCTGTCCTGTCCCAGTGAGATGATTGCTGTTGCTTCAGGGGAGAGGTGACTTGGTCATGGGGTGGAATGCAGAGCTTTTCTTTTAATGGAATCCAAGGTGGATGCAGGTTTAGAACAATGACTGGAGACTTCCAGGCTTCACTCCAGGGAGTCTGGAGGCAGACAGTTGTGAAAACTGGCAATTCAGTTGAATATAACTGCAAATCTTCAAAATGTCTTTGTTATTCTTATCTTTATGTCATCAGCCTTGATGATGGTGGGCATATAAGATGTACTTAGAGTTAATAAACTTTGTATTACTATTTTCAGACAGATATCTGAAGTGATTAACATGTTTAGGTGCAGAGCTGAACAGATATTTGACCCAAAGTTTTAAGGTAACAAAGGGGACAGATAGAAAATGAAGATAGAGACACCAAGCTTTATCCAGATGTTAGTTAACCATCAGACTGCAGGCCCAGCCTCTAAGACCCTATAATAATTTCCCTGAGTTATATATTCTGCAGTGCTCATGATATGCTACTGTTTACACAATTGCATTAAAGTCTACTGTTCATGCTTCTGTGCTGGAAGGCATGAACTGAATATTGGGGCAGAGAGAGATTATCATTTTGAGATAAGATGGAGAGCAATACCACAGGTAAGGAAGAGAATCAACTTGAGCAGAGGAGAAGGCAGAATGTTTTCGGCTCTTTAAAGCATTCATATCACATCTAATCTGTGGAAGAATTTTCCATTTAAACTAATAAGTTGAAACTGATTAAAAATAGGCTGTATTATAGAGGCAAGGAAAGACACTTTCTAAAATATCACATGCTCCAGAGATGCCTTAGAAAATCTTAAACTAAATATTCTAAAACAAAAAAACAGGAAAGCCTCAGGACCAGGACTGATTTTGAACCTGGACTTCTGTTTCACCCAGACTGGGAGCTTAGGAAGTGTCAGACCCTGTCCTCAGGTTCAAAACTGCAAATCCTCTGTCCTCACTCTTCAGCTGTGTGATATCCAGACCATCTCTTTACCTGGAAACTGGGGAAGTAAGGACTAGGAACTACTTCTCTGACAGTTGAGAGAAATGAATATCTGGGGAGGTCCCAGGGAAATTCAAGTGGCTTAATACAAATGAATGCTTGCTAGGCATGGTGGTGCATGCCTGTAATCCCAGCACTTGGGAGGCTGAGGCAGGAGAATCGTAGCAAGTTTGATATCAGCCTGGTTAATAAAGTGAGCGCAAAGCCAGTCTGAACTGCATGGTAAGACTCTGTTCCAAAAAGACCAAAAAAAAAAAAAAAGCCATCTCTCAGAGTTTCTAATTTTCCTCTCAAAAGGGAAGACAATAAATAAAGCTATAACAATGGATACTCGGAGCCTGCAGTGTCCTGGAGTCTGAGCTGGTTATGCTAAGGAATGGTACTCAGTTCTTGCTTTCCAAATTGGGTGTGTGAAGGCCCTGTTACTCAAGGGCACACATAAAGATGGCTGTCTCTATAGTCACTTTTTGGTTTGTAAAATACAATATGTGACATCCACATCTGAAAGGAGGAAAGGTTCGGGTTCACAGTTTGTAAAGTTTTGGTTCATAATTGCCTGGCTGCAGGGCAGAAGCAGCATGGTGGAATGTTATGGCAAAGGAGAGTTACTCATATCATGTTGTCCAAGAATCAGAGAACATGAAAGGAGCATCAGGGTAGGGAGATAAATTCTTCCAGGTCATGCACAGAGTGCCCAACTCTTCCAACCAGACCTCAGATCCTAGCAGCAAGTCAGGTATAACAATCCACAATCCAGTCACCTTCCAAAAGCCCCACCTATGACTGATCACACAAGGCTGTTGGGGGAATCTAGATATAAACTGCAACAATGTCTAAAATACTGTTTTTAAAGAATCATGAAGATATTCAGTGTATTACTAGGGAAGATGTAATACAGGAATTGCTTTGAGGACAGTTCTTATTAATTTGGGATGATGTGAGTGATGCCCTTCCTCAGGCAAAGAGGTCACAGTAGATCACCACATGTGTACATTCAACAGCAGGAGTACTGAGGACCAGTCTGAACCACGAGTCAACACTCACTGCACCTAAAGTGATACTAGAACCAGAAATTCTCCCAGGCTTGGGAATCATATTGCCTCCTAAATGAGAAGTCCCCTTGAAAGCCTCCGTATGGACAGACTGCTTTCCTGATGTGATGCAGTGAGGCACACAGATACTGTCTCCAAGTTAATTTTGCCACAAGATGCTCACATCCTCAGATTCCTAATCCGGTATAACACAGCCACTTTTGTATCAATACCTTTTAGGCTTTTTAAAATCTTGTCTCTAAAAGTTTTCATTTTAAATATCTTGTTCCCTTTAGAGATTTCTATTCCTAAACTTCATTTCTGAAAGCTTTTAATCAGGTCCTCAGAGAAACAATTAGATGTCATGACCACTGAAAAAAATCCATTGAAATATCTTTACATGAATGCAAGCTGTTGGATAAATTGTCTAATTAATTGAAAGATGCCTTGAAGCTTTTTAGAGTAGATAGAGCCGCCTGAACTACCTCAGAGATAATGTCACGGTGTGGAATCAGAGTTAACCCAGCAGAATGCAAAAGGCTACATTAGGAATACAAAGGCAATGCTATGGACGTATAGCATATTCATTTATTTCAATGCATTGTGGGCTTTAATAGATAGCCATGACTTATCTGTATATCATCCAGCTATTCCTAGGTTGGTTTTATGCAAATTATAAATCTTTTAGAACATTATTTCCATGGAGAAAGTAAGAGTTTTATGTATATGAAAACCCCACATTTTCCTTGGATTCAATAAAATCTACCTAATCTGTCTCTTACCCAGGAAGACCCATCACCTGTGTTTGGATAGACTCCTCTTCACTGTTTTACCAGAAGTTACTGCAATGATACATCTTTCTTTAATGATCAACAGGTCAAAGGTCTTGCTGCAGTTCTTAGCATTTAGTGTTCTGCAAACTTTCTGCCCACAATGACTATTCTATATGCTGTCTTCAGCAAAGCTGTCTGCAGGTCTATCAGCTGTTTGTTACAACTGTTTGTTACAGCTGTAAAAGCTAAACGTGAATCAAGTACCATGTTCAGTGTCTAAATGTATTCATCAATATTGTAAATGGCCCATTCAGAATTACAGTTTGAGGAACCAGATTGAATTCATTTCATAGCAGCCAGGAAAGGAGAGAAAAGGGAGGACCCCAAGAGGAACATATTCCTCCATGTAACACCTTCAGTCATCCACCTCCAACCAGTCTCCGCCTTCTGACAGCACACACACCAGCTGAACTCACCAGTGGATGACTCTGTGGGCGAGTGCAGAATCCCCATGATCCAACCACTTCCTAAAGCCCTGCCCTCTAGGGACGTGAGAATTTGGAGGAATGTTCCAGATCCAAATCATAATAGCTAGGCACTTTATGTGAGTTAGTTGACTCTCTTTAAAGATGATGACTTCCCCATTTTACAGATGAATAAAAGCAAAGAGTTTATATAATTTTCTCAAGTCACAAAGTAACTTGGTTTATAAACTTGAAGACATCCTTGTCCCCAGAACCTCTACAGCTCAGTGACAGTTTGCTCAGTGATTGTCAAGGTTTTGCTCAAAAATGTCAACACAGTAACATGATGGACTAGGACTCTTCCTCTTTCCTGCCTAGCTATATCATTTTATGTGGCTGTTTATCATGGGGTTTCCTGTTATTGAACATTTTAACTAAATTACAAATGCTAAGGAAACTTTTTTTTCCATTTATCTTTTATAACTCAAATGTGAAATCAACCCTGGGGGAATAATGCAAAGAATACTAAACAAATATGAAGGAATAAGTGGTCATTATTTCTGAAATTCAAAAAAATCTAAAAAATACTTCTGCTGCTGAAATTATTTAAGTACATTATATTGAGAACCTAACAACATTAAACATTATCTTCTGTTTTCTTATGGACTTTGCATTCACTGTAAAAATGCTAGAAGTATATGCTTCAGTTTGTTTAGAGTTACTTTAAAATTTGTAGAAAAGTTAAAGTGCCATTAAGAAAAAAAATAGCAAACATGGTTTGCACCTGTCCATGGGTAAATCCCAGGGATTTCTCTGCTGTGTGTTTGGCACTCAAGTCTAGGATTGACATTACATTAGTTATTTCTCTCATTACTAAGACAAAATAGCCAACATCAAGAGTTAAAGTAGTCACGGTTCAGCTCACAGTCTGCAGAGGTTTCAGTCCATAATCAGCTGGCTACAAAGCAAAGTGGCATAGAAGAGGGGGATCATAGAAGAGAAACAGTCCATGGTATGATAAACAGAAGGTAACAAGTAGAAGCAGCAGTAGCAGCAGCAGCAGTGGCGCCAGTAGACCACCCTTTCTTTTCTTCCTTTGTATTCCATCCAGGCTATAAACCTATTGATTGGTGCTACCCACACCCACAGTGGGGTTTCCACTATCCACACCCAGTAGTATACTAAACCCATGTAGTTATGTCACATCCTTAATCCAAGTACCACATACCCTAGTTCTATCCACCTCTGAAAAGCCCACCTATGAACATTTGAGGCTTGCAGGAGACATCTAGATACAAGCCATAGCAGACCTTCTGTGGTTTCCTGGCTTTTGGTCCAAAGTTTCTATGGCCTCATCGTTATGGTTTAGAGAGAGATTGTGAGGGTAACATTACAGATCACCATTTGTCCTGTAGAAAATACTTGCATGCTAACTAAATTTACACATGATCCTTAAATGATTGTGGGGTTACATGTTGATTACAGATGTCAGCTACATGGTCCAGACACACAAGTGACCTTGGACACATAGCTGAGGTTTAAATAGCTCTATGCAACTTTTATGTCTTTAAATATAATGGCTGCACCTAATGAGATTTATGACTTTCCATCAATTCATTACGCTTATTAATACAACATTTGTATATATACCTAGTTACGTATATTTAAAATGTAATTATGCTCAAAATTTGTCTTCCATGTTCATTTTAACTTGTTACTTGTTCATAGTTCAATACTTTTGTCTAACTGATCCTCATTTCCAAATGCATTTCTCTGTCTTCAGGAAACTTAGTTGATCTTTGTACAGTTTAGTTTCTGAAATCTATTCTATTCATCATAAAATTTGTCATTTCCATTTCCTAGGTACAGAGTTCTTTATGCAGATCAGCTGATTATATTACCTAAGACTTTTAAATCTTTTATTAATTAAACAAACATCCAAAATGTACATACAGTAAACACAGCATAAAAGTGCTCAAAATGAATGCCTGTTAAGAAATAATTTATGCTTTAGGTTAAATTAAAAATGAATAAATCTACTATATATAGAAAATCTTAGCCTAATTTCAGAAAAAAAATAGATGCTAGGGGCAGGGGATTTAGCTCAGTGGCATAAGCACCTGCCTGGCAAGCATGAGGTCATGAGTTCAATCCCTGGTACAAAAAAAAGTAAATAAATAAATAAAACAAAATAAAATAAAGCTTAGAAATGTCTTAGAAATTTTAAGTAATCACAGAAATTTCAAGTAGGGTAAAGATATCTAGGGGACTGGCTATGCCAATAATTGATAGTATTTTTGTCATGACCAACCACTGTGTCTGTCCCACTGTGTGATGCATACCTATGAGTGTGCCCATAGGTTATTTCTAACATGAGGTGCCCTGTGTGTTATTTCTTTCACCCTTAGCTCCACCTTTACTTTCTCCAGGGAAAGTGAAAGTATCTGAGTTATTGTCAGATCTGACAATAAGGCTGAATAAGTATCAGCCTTATTGTCAAGTCTTAAGTTTTACCTTGTACAAGTGCTGCCATATTTTTTTAAAATCTTCAAATTATAGTACTTAAATCACAAACTTCTTTTGGCATACATGACATCTGACTCAGACATCTCAATGAGACAGGTTAAAAAAGAAACTGGATTTTTAAACTGGATTAACTGAAGCGAGAAATGGGAAAAGGTCTCACACTAAAAATGACCTGCGAATGTAAAGTTATGAAACATTTTAAAATTGGTTAATTTTCTAAATTGAGACACTATTTTTAACCTGTAATAACTAAATGTATTAATGGCTTCCTTTAAAAATGCAGTTCCATTAGTTTACATGTAAATACAGAAAAAAAAGTCTGTCAGTTTTAATTATTAGGAAAGAAAAATTCCATTCAAATTATGTCTTGAAAAGTAAAATTTCACGCTTTAATTAAGTTTGACCTTAGGTTTTGTGTAAAACTTGACTTCCTTCTGCTTTTACCTTATAGTATCATGAGAACCTAGGTGTTTAGGCATATAAAGCAATACAAAAGTCACTGTGAATAATTCTAAAGCCTTCTTAATTAAGGAACAATGTTACAAATCTCACATATGGAAGTCAAATTTGAGAATTATAATAGCAAGGCAATTTATATTTCATGGTAAGAGCTGAACAAAGAAAGAATAATTGTCTTCTGTTAATTAATTCCTTCTCTTTATCTCATCCATCTTTTTGGAGTGTTAGAATAATTTCAGAGGCTTTAGATTTGCATCAAGGTAAGCAATTTCATATGTGAGTTGGATTTTATGATTGCTTAGTGCACATGGACTTGAATCTGTAGTTATTTTTCTTACACGAAAGGGACAATGTATAAGGTGGCTTATTAAGTATATACTACTGCATATTTTTATTACACAAAATATTGCTCTGCTATTAGCCTTCTCCCTGGCTTGGCCTGTTTATTTTGTGAAGATTTGTATCTTAGGAATACCAAAAGTGGTTTGAATTCCTGTTACAAAAGGCTGCATATCATCACATTCTAGGGTCTAAATTACCCTCACACTTGACATTTCTGGTCCAAAAGCCTAAAAAAGTATTCCAAGGTAACTATACACATGAAGAAAGTCTCTCTTTTTTGTTTGTTTTTTTATCATAAGCACCTATCACTTTTATGACTGTTAAAATAATGTTTATAGATATTTCCCCCAGAAATTTGTACACAAAATGTGCATTCAAGTTCCCCCTTTCAGCTACAGAAGAGCTGTCAAGGAGGCCCCTCTTCTGCTCAACTTTGCTGGTCTGGTGGAATCTCCACGGTGGGGTGTCATTCCTTTTTTTTTTTTTTAATTTTATTTAAAGAGAAAAAACAAAACAAAACAAAACAGAATAAAGGGTGACAACAATACAGAATTCCAAGGAAAAAAGGAAAAGAACAACAATAAAAAAATCCTAAGAAATTATTACTTGACAAATTGCATACTGACTTCTTGGAAATAGTTGTTCAAATTACCAAGTTAAAACATGTAAAGTAGACATTCAAACAGTGAGTCTGTTAATAGTTCTGTTCCACGATCTGACAAAAAACCCCAGCAATATGGTCATTCATCTTACCCACTCAAATATACATTCAATTATATCAAAAGGGTAAAATTAAACACAACAAAACAGAACAAAGTGGATCACAAGAAAGCAATGTAAGGGACATAAATTCCAAAACTAGACAAATGGAGATATTCACTCTCTATCGTATTGACTCTTGTTTTCTTCCAAATAGTTGTCCATATTGTCACATACAGGGAATTCACATGAAACAACATAGCATGGAATTGATCCAAGCAGGACTAGGAGGGCACTTCAGGTCTTCAACACCAGACATTAGGGAAGCCAAGAATGGCTGTCATAGTGTCTCTCATTCTCCTCAATGCAGCTGTCCATACCTTCATATGTGTTGAACTTAAACAGGACAAAGCAAGCTAAAATCACTTTGAATGAAAAACAATAGTATTGCTGGGTTTCACATCATGACATTATGGAATCAGCACTAGGTACTGTAGTGTCTTTTTTCTTCAAAGTAGTTGTTCAACATGTGTTATATAGTTGGTTCTTGTAAACTGTTTATAAGCACTACACATTCATGAGTCTCTACATATATATCTATCATTTCTATATTAGAGGTAAAAGCAAAACAAAGCAAGATAAAAAAAAAAAATTCCTAGAAAAGCATGGAGCAAAAAAGTCACATAAAACCGCAATACAAGGTGATCTATAATGGTTACCATGATGTCTCAGCAATATATAACAACATTAATAAAAACAAAGCATTGGAGACATTATAAGACTTCAAATGCAAGTAATAAACCAGAGTAGATATCTTAGTGAATCTTGTCATCTTCAGTGTAGTTGCTTATACTCTTAGACTTGATGCTATCAATCATAACAGATTTAAATAAAATCAGTCAATACAAAGTAGCAATCTAACAAACCAGATTCAAATAACATCAGTCATAATAAGATAGTATAAGCTATAAAGGGCTTCAGATTAAGTTGATAGGAAAATTAGGGATGATTACCATAATATGTCCTCTCACTTTTGGGATAGCTGACCATGTCCTCAAGTCTAGTATAAGTAGACAAACTGGAACAGCATGTAATCCATCCAAGCAGAGTGATGAGAATAATGTAAATTTTAAATCTTGTTACCCAATTAACAATATCTTCTGCTTCCCTTTTTTAGACAATTCCTTCCCTTTCACTCCCATAGGATGCACTGCTTGTTTTGAGTCCCACTGCCTCCCTGTATAGAGCATCTCAATTGACCATATCCTGATCTACTCTGCCTGTGTTTCTCTCTGTCAATATTTCAAGGCCATCTATACTAGAGATTACAGCCAATCTTCTCTGTCTTATTTCTGCTATTCTGTTTTCCTGCCATTGGCTGTCTATTTTTCTGTTCCACTCCACTATCTGCCCTGTTCACTGAGGCCTCTCTGCCACTGTTCCTGAAATGTTCATATTCTTGTTCTCTCTCCCTAGAATGTCCTTCAGCATTTTTTGTAGGGTTGGACTGGTGGTCACAAATTCTTCTTTGTCATGGAAGCATCTTGCTTCTCCATTAATTTCTAGAGAGAGTTTTGCAGGATACATCAATCTGGGCTGGAGATTGTTCTCATCAGTGCTTGAATTACTTTACTCCAAGCTCTTCTTGACCTAATGGTCTGTGTCAAGAAGTCTGCCGTGATTTTGATGGGTTTTCCTTTATAGGTGACCTGTTTCTTTTCTCTGATGGCTTTTAATATTCTGTTCTTATATTGAATTTCTGGGATCTTGATTATTATGTGTCTGCTTATAGGTCTGTTATTGTTGTAGGTGGCTGGAGTTCTGTATGCTTCATACATCTGCATATCATTTCTTTTTTCTATGCTTGGGAAATTTTCCTTAATAATTTCTGTGAATAGCCTTTGTAATTCCTCTGTTTTGACTCCTGCTTCTTCATTCACATGCTTTATTCTTAAGTTATAGATCCTCTTGTCATCTTCCAGTCTTTGTATCTTGACTGCCTGCTCCCTTGTTTTTTTTTTAAGAGATCTTCCCTTTCATGGTCACACATTGCAAGCCTGTGTTCAATTTTTGATAGTCTCTCTTTGGTTTCTTTCAAGCAGTTTTGCCAGCTTTCTATGGAGTCTTTAGTTTCCTGATAATCTCTTTGAATCTGCTTCATAAATTCTAGGTTTTTTCTGTAATCTTCATTAAATTTTTCTCTCCTTTTGTGTTCCTGCATTCTTCTGTCTGTGTCTTCTTGAGAGGTGCCCAGCCTTTCTTTTATTAATCTACTTATCTCTTGTTTAATTTGAATTAATATTTCAGTTTTGGTCCCACTTACGAGGTCCTGAAGGTATCTCTTTATGTCTGCTACTGCTGTGTTTGATGTTGCATGTTTGCTGCCCTCAATCTCTTGCATTTACCTCTCCTGGATCAATGTTCTCAGGGTTGGGGGCTGGAGGTTTTTTTCTTATTTCTCCCTCTTGTCATGTTTTTGGTTCCTTCCATACAAGTGTGCAGTGTAATTCCCAGACCCTTTTCTTGTTGGTTAAGGCTCCTCTAAGAGGGCTCAGGCTAGGAGCTTTTGTCCACTTCAGTAGGCTATCAGATATTAGAATTCCCGCACGGGCATTGTGCGCTGGCTCCTCCCTTCCGGGCCAGTCAACCTTTGCAGGCCTTCAGTGCATCAGTGTGTGCCGATCTAAGGGAATTAATTTGTAGCAACTCACTGTGTGTTGGCCAGGGGCACAGCCTAATCCAAGCAGATTCCACCAGTCCACTCAGCGAGGGGAGCAACCAACTGAAGCCACTTCCTTATGGAGTTAGGGCTCTCCTGCCCAAATCCAACATGTCATCAAGTCGGTTTCCCCTTTCCTGTGGCAGGGTCTTATTCCCATCACTCACTGCGTGTTGATGCCGGTCCCCAAAATCTGCTGGGTTCCCCGACCTCCAACCTCAGCATGCTGCAGTGCAAATTCACAGTGCCTCTGGGTGGGTCACGTGCAGGGCCGTTCCGGGCGAGCGGCAGGCAGGGCTGTTCAGCTCCGTGCTCTGGCGGCTCAAGCCAGTCGCTTTGGCATGGATTGCTTGGATTCAGGCAGCTCGAGGAGAGCGCTGTGCTCACTGATCTTAGCTTCTCTGATGGCAGCCCCAGGACCTCATATTCGAGTGGTTTTTTGCACTTTAGTTTCTTCTTGGGTTGTGAGAGTCCATCTCTCTCTGTTTTGTCTCTCCAGAGTGTTTTATTCTGGCATTTGAGCTGTCTCTCTCAGAGAGGGTCCCTCTCCTGCTACCTACTGGTCTGCCATCTTTGGACTTCCGGGGTGTCATTCCGAATGCAAGAAATCCCTTTTTTCTTTGTGTGCTTCTTTTTTCTTATCATTTTTCTACTTCTCACATTGTATTATATGTTGTGATTCAGAGTAAATAGCAACATATTACCAATAAACATATCAAATTTTACCAAAACAAAGAAAAACAAAACATCTTTGTAAGTTGCAAGCGTCAATCTCACAGAAAACTACTGGCTCCTTTTATTGATGTCAGAACATCTATTAAGAAAAAAAAAGCCAATGCAATGACCTGTGTTGGATTTTGATGCCCACATATGAAATTTAAAGATAGACATGGAAGGTCAAACAGGGATTTTGACTCTTTCTCCCTTTGGAGTATGTCCACCAACCCAGAATGATCACAGTGAGCATTTCACAAAGACTATAAATGGAGAGAATCAGGCAATGCCAAAAACTGTACAATCAATTCTCTACAATATTTTGTCAATCAATAATTAGACATTTACATGTTTCTGCATTTGTGGCTACTTCCACTACATCCTTATGATCCAAAAGTGGTTCCCTCTCTTGGGGGCACATTAGACCCTGTTATTTATAGCTGGGATCAGCTGGTGACCTAAACTGTCCATTGCACCAGGGGATAAAGGTTAGGAGACCTGACTCACTCTGTGTAATGAGCACTCCCTCTCCTGTCTTCCTATGGAGAATGCAGTCCTCAGGATGACAGCAGGAAACTAATGTGTTCTCACTGCAGGAGACTGAAAACTGAAGTTTGAGATTGTCCCTTCCCCCTGGCTTTGTCTGGGACAAGAAAATAGGACTCCAATTGTGGGAAAATTGCAGCTGGCTGGCAGCTCAGTCAGCTTCCTTGAGTTGATGGCCATCTGCAGCTTCTGCTCTGTGAGTCTCTCTGTGTGTCTCCTTGCACAGACCCATAAGAAGAGCATTGTATATGACTGGATTTCTGGCATATTGAGAAACTGACAGGTGAGGAATGGAATCAAGAAGGCAGGGCCATGCTCTCCCTTTCTAATGTGGTGGCAATATCCAAGACAAAAGAAATCTGATTTTCAGACATGATGTACTGACATCATCATTTTGGAAGGACCATGCAAGTCTGGTGCTGGGAGAGCCTCACTTAATGGAAAAGAACATAAACCTGAATTTTTAATTTTCATTGTTTCAAAAACTAAGCTGTGGTTCCAGATTGGGAGAACCATCATAAATGCAGGGCATCTCTTTTTCCTTCTGTGTTCTTCCTTTCTTTCTTTCTTTCTTTCTTTCTTTCTTTCTTTCTTTCTTTCTTTCTTTCATTTTTTAAAAATCATTTGTCTGTATCTCACATTATATTTCTTTGTCATGATTTTTCAGTTCTGGGTCAATATTATCACTTTAAAAATGCTACTAGTGCAATCCTACCAAATAAAGAGTCTCAGGTAAATTGTTTGTAAGTGATGAATTTATTATCTGTCTTACAAGCTGGATTCAAATGGCATTCTCAGAGGGATGTTCTTGGATTCCAGGTCAAGATGATCACAGGGATTAGTCCTCAGGAAAATGAACAAAGATGGCAAGTTACACACATTAAGCACCTGTGTGCCAGAGTATACATTCAGGGCTTTCACATGTGTTATTTTCAAATCTTCCCCCCTCCCCCACATTCAACCATTGACCGATCTTTATTGTTATATACATTTGCGCTTATTTATTTTTCCATGCCTACTTTTGGTCCTCAGAATTCTTAACAGCAAGCAAGGTTCCCAGAAACACTTTGAATGATATGACACATCTCTGTATCCACTGAGGTGCTATTTTTACATAGAATAAATGTCATTTCTATTATGTGAAGTGAACTAAATTTTATTTCAATCCCTTCCTACACGAATGAGTGTCTCATAGCAGAGACACAGATTTACAAGGTACACATTGACAGGATCCTTAGACTGACTTTACACTCTCTGATTTGTGAAGTGTAGTCAGTGCCCTCATTTCCAACTGCATACTACACTGCCTCTTCTCATATAATGGTCACTGAATGTGCCAAAATAAATGTGAAACATATTTCACTTGAAAGGAGAAAATACAGAGCTACTGTTGTTAACCCTCTGTTCTGACAGTATACGGTAGATCAAAAGTCGAGGGCAGTAACTGGGGATAGGAGCAGGAGGACTTTGCAGCTGTGGGTCTCAGGTGTGCCAGTCTCTGTGCTGGGAGCTTTGTTAAAATTGTCTCACTTAATGCTCACTTCAATACTGAAAATGAAGACTTTGCCTTGTTTTTTGGATGAGGAGACTAAGAATTATTGTTAATTGATCTTACTAAAATTTAAGGCCTGTGGGAACCACTAAAGCTCAGTAGTATCTTTTTCCTGGTTATATAGTGATCACCACAATCTGCAGAAACAGGCCAGGTAGGTGCAGTAATAGGAGGTCAAGGTGGCTTTGAAGGATGTTTTGTTGGTTTATAAATTTTGCCTTAAATGATTAAGGATCTACTCTCCCTGCCTTTTATCAAATTGTTTCTACATGGGTTACTGTGAACCCTTGTAGAATTTAATTAAAATATTTAACTGTTACTGTCTTTGATGTTAATGATTCTCTATTATTTGTTCTGAGGTACTTTCCTTCAGTCCACCTAAGGTCTGATAAACTAGACTGAGGTTAACTTACCTATTCTCTTTCTAGTTTCAGAGACTTGAGTTGTTCAATTATTAAAATGTTTACATTAAACAAAATTATTAATCTTTTGAACAATAATTTACACTTCAACTACAATTATTAGTATTCAAATAATTGACAGTGATTACTAGCACTCACCAGATTACCACTTGCATAATTAGCCTGAGAATTATAAATGTCTAATCATAGCTCTGCAGCCTGCATGATAAGATTTGAAAAAAAATCTATTTTACTTCTGGTACTGCGAATTATTATAAGTCATAGTAAGAGGTGATTTGATTCAATAAACTAGAATTTGAGCAGGTGAAAATTTGAGTAGATATTAGAAATACAATATTGAGAGCAGAGTTTTTCAAGCTTTGAATAGTTCACTTTATCATCAGAAGCATCATCCCTTGGACTCATATGATTCCTGGAAGTATAAATGAATGAATGTTTATCAAAATATTCAAGTGTAATTCCTTTATAAATGCTGCACTATGTCTGTTGTTTATGGTATGCCCATTCATAAATCTTTCTGTATTCACACATATGTATGCTTTGGAATTTAGATAGCTGCTCTATGTTTAGATCAAATGTCACATTTAATTATTTAACACAAGCGGGAGTTATTTGTTCCCCTCTGCAGCAGCAGTATTAGGACTTGGCAAAAACAGATTCTGCTTCATGTGCCTTGTCCTTTGTAGTGATAGTAAGTGGGGTCCCTTAAAGCTAGAAGAAGGGCTATGTCTTCCAGTATCACTGAGCAGAAAGATGTTGCTGCCCACACTTTTTAAAACTTTCAGTCACAGTGCAGTCTTCAGTGGAGATGGACATTAGTGACCTGGGGCCTTGTGTGACTCCTCTGCTTTCCCCTGTTAGGGCAATGGGAGGAGAATGGCTTTTCTGCTGAACTAGGCTGGAAGGGAAGTAGCTCCAGGAAATAAGAACAGCAGACAAAAGAAAAACCCTGTCCGAGCAGCCTCTGTGGCTTTTTAGAGTCAGGGAAGGTCTGTGCCAAGATCTGTGGTCACATTTTATTTTGAGAACATATGTGGCTGTTTCCAAGGTGACCACAGGCCTTCATGTGAAGTGATGACTTAGTTTCATGCAGGCCATTTACCATGTCCAAATTTGCAAGAGAAAGCATGTGTCATCCAGTGTGGAGCTGCCCCTAGAACACAGGTCAGTTCTCCTGGCCCCAGCCGAGAGGGTGCTTAGAAAGGCAACACATGTGTCATTGCCCACAGATACCACAGTACAGATGTGACAATAAGAAAGTTTAAGAAAATAAGCAATTTACAAAAATGCTATAACCTCAACAATGCATGTGGAAGCTTTTCTTAGAAGAGATTAGACCCTTACAGAACCGTGGGAAGCTCAGCACAGGCTACAAATGTGGAAGTTGTAGGAAACAAAAATGCCTATGGCCTGTAAACCCAGAAACAACTGTTAAACTACGCAAGTAATCAGGAAAAATGTAAATGGACATGAAAATAAGACTCTTTTCGTCCATTAGATTATCAACAAATCTTTAAAGTTAAAAGAGCAAATATGGCCCAAAGTAATGGGCATCAAGTATTCTTATATATCATGGGTTGTAATAGAAATTTACATGTTCCCTTTGCAGGGCAATTTGACAATAACTCTTAAATGTAATTTAGTTGCCTTATGGTCCAACAATCCACTTTTCACTCTCTGAGAAAAACAAACCTTTTCAAAACACACACATAGCAGAGTATTCACTGCAGTATTCCTTGTGACTGTGGAAAATGGGAATGCAGACATGTTCAGCAACAGGAAAATAATTAAATCATCTCTGGGATGTTCATGCTGGGAATCAGTAGGGCCCCGTTAAAATGTAGAGATGTACATATTGCAGTCAATGAATCTCTAAGAAAGTTTTCATAAAGTGAGTTAACAAAAAACAGGAACAGTACACAAGGTATTGTCCTGTGTAAACACACACACACACACACACACACACACACACACACACCTGAAACCATTCCAGAGAACTCACTGGAAGATTACACCAAACTGCTATTCAGGCCCACAGAAATGATGCTTGCTAGAGGCAGGAGGAAGAGGACAGGGATTGTCATCAGTGGAATTTGAAATATGAGCTGTAAGGTCCTAACTTTCTTTGTGGATAATACAAATGTGTCCAAAAATAATTTAAATCAAAAGAGAGCCTTTGGTAAGAATACAGAAATGTTCCCAGGGACCGAAAAGAAAAGGATGGATATTAGACAAAAGCGACAAGCAACGTTTTAGGTACAGTTGTCAGGAAGCTTTCCTAACTAAGCTCTGTGATAGCAGAAAACAGACGATAGAACAAACAGTGCTTAGGAGGTTGGGTCCTGTGGTGAGGGGACTGCTGAGCCTGACTAGATAGTACCGCCTGTGGGCAGGTACTCACCACATGTCACCACACTCTGCGCCCCAGTATCTTTCATATGACTGTGTGTCTCTGTGTGTAAATATGGCTGTTTGGGTCTGTAAGATTATGTGACTGTATGTACTAATGATAGTGTATATTTGTGTGTGTTCTGTGTCAGTATGTGTATCTATGTATGGTCTCTGTGTATATCTGTGATTGTATGTCTCTCTGTGTGTACATTTGTGTGTATCTGTCTGTCTGTCTGTGAGTATGTTGGCATGTTTGGGTTACCATAGTCTCTCTGGGCCCAGTGATGCACTGGATAGTATGTGCTCATTATATTGCTTCAGAACACATGGACCATTCTGAATTTAGGTTGGATAATTAAATTGGAGTCCTGGCTAGATCCTTCAAACCTAAATCCTTGCTCAAAGCAGCAGCATAAATATGAGAGGGCACAGATGAAGATATACGAATGGCAAATAAATACATGAAAAAATGTTCATCATCATTAGTCATTAGAGAAATGCAAATTAAAACCACACTGAGATTCCATCTCACCCCAGAAAGAATGGCCAGGATAAAAAGAACCACCAACAATAAGTGCTGGAGAGGCTGTGGGGGAAAAGGAACGCTTCTGCACTGTTGGTGGGAGTGTAAACTGGTGCAATCACTGTGGAGGTCAGTCTGGAGATTCCTCAAAAAGCTGGGTTTGGAAGTCCCATTTGACCCAGCTATTCCACTTCTAGGCATATTCCCAGAAGAACTGAAAACATCATACCACAGTGATTTATGTGCACCCATGTTTATAGCAGCACAATTTGTAATAGCCAGATCTTGGAAACAACCTAAGTGCCTATCAACTGGGGAATGGATAAAAAAGTTGTGGCATTTTTATACAATAGAGTACTACTTAGCTATAAAGAATGATCACATTGAGGTATTCATAAATAAATGGACACAACTTGAGACCATACTCATAAGCGAAATAAACTAATAAACTCACATGTGTAAATACCATATAGTCTCCCTAGTATGAGAGTTGGTAAGAGTATATAAGGTTTTATAGTAATTGTGATTTCCCATTTCATTGCTTTGAAGCCTTTCAATGTTTTCATTCATCATTTGGAATGGTTTTATTCTGTTTTGTTTGACTTTATTATGTGTGATGGTATGAACAGCTGTTTTGAAGAAAACAAAACATTGTGGCAGCCATTGCTGATTTAATGTCGTCTTGTTTACAAGTCCTACTATGCTTCTACTCTGCTATTACCATCGGTTCTATCATGTTGTGTCTTATTGGGATTTTAATATATGTGATAGTATAAACAAATTTTTTATTGAAAATGAGATATTATAGTAGCCATTGATCATTCTCTGTTATTCGGTTCAGAATGTCCTGTAATTCTTTCATTCTTTTGAATGATTTCATACTATTTTGTTAGGTTTGATATTATTGTATGTGAAACCATGCTCAACTATAGCAGAGAAAGAGATATTTTGATAGCTACTGTTAATGTCCAGTTGTCTTATTGTAAAGTACTGTGTTGCTTATGTTGTTCTGTCTGATCTGCTTTGTTCTGCCCTCTTGTTTTATTCTCTTTAAAATAAAAAAAATGAGAGGGCAGAGACTTCTGGATTAAAATGTAAATGTATCATCATGCAGTTAAAAGGAAATGGTGATAGGAAGGTTAGTAGTTACAAGAGATCTGCTGTGGTCTCTATCATATAAATAATCTGCTACAAATGAGGCCTATTGGGAGAAAAAAAGGGGAATTAAGTAAAGGCCTTCTGCAGGGAAAACAGAGGGAAATCTCCCTATGCATAATCAAGAGAGAAAACTCAATGATTTCAAAGAGAAAAACTCAAGTATCAAATTTTCCTAATAGAAAAATTAGAAAAATGTATGACTAAGTAATTCTGTAAGCAGAATTTGTAAACAATTTATTGCCAAGTTAAATAATACAAATTGCCATGCCATTTTATCTGATAGCCAAACATTTGTAAATGCATGGAATTTTCCATTTTTTTCAAGGATTTGTAGAATTTGGAAAGGCACTGGTAGAAGTATAATTGGATAATCTTTTGGGAGAGAAAGTTGCTGATATGTGAAAACTCTTTAAGTGTTTATATATTTGGACTAACAAACATATTGTTAGAAGCTTAACTTAAGAAAATTACAGCTATAACTCTCGTGTTGTATTGGTCAGTGTTCTTCAGAACATTGTCTGCAATTAGGAAAAAGTGGATTCAACTCAAAATTTGACTCAGGTTTTGGGCTCACTAAATTATAATGCAATTATAATACCCTGCCCTGCCAAAACCTTTCTTTTCCAGCAGATATTTATTTTTTATTAGTGCATGTGTATAAGTCATAATGTTTACATACCTTGTGGGGAAAAGAAAAAGGAGGGAGGGATAAGAGATTAAAAAGAAAATTGGGATGTGTTATGCATATGTACCAACTCTATACAAGGAATGTAAACCATATGTACTGCAAACATGCACAAAGAAGAAGAAAAGGAAGAGGATGAAGATACAGAGATTTGAGAGAGGGACAGACGGGAAAGGGGATTTTAAAAAGAATTAAAATGTGTTATGTACATGTACCAAAATGTTTCTTGTAGATAAATACTTAACTACATGAAATGTAGTAACTAAAATAATCTTGTAAAACAATGTATACATAATGAATCCAATTATGCAAAAACTTATGTACATGAACAGATTAACTTGAGTATTTGTATGTGGGCAGCATTCTGGGTATCTGGGCTTTCCTATTTCCTAATTTTATACATGTGTAAAATGTGAGGGCCTGAGGTTTCTTTCTCTTTTCTTTTCTTTTCTTTTCTTTTCTTTTCTTTTCTTATCTTTCCTTTTTTTCTGACTTTTAACTGAGGTCAAATCCAGCTCTGGAAGGTTGAGACCCCTAGCTGAATCCCCAAAAGATGAGACTTAGAGGTAAGTTTCCCAGACTACAAAGGAAGGAATTATTGTTTGGTGCTTTAAATAGATTCCCTCCCTGTCCTTTGAAGTGGGGGGAAAAAAGAACTTCCAGACTAAGGGCTTTTAAGGACTTTTTGTGATCCCCCTTTTAAAAACGTCTCATTTCATCCATAGCTAAAAGCTGGGGACAAAGCAATTCCACGTAATATGTCAAAGTTGAACTTCTTGTGAAACCTACTCATGCCTGTGTGGGAGAATTATGTTTGAGGCCAATGGTTTTTAAATGTTTTAGCTTTTTGATGATCACTGTGTAAAAGTCACACCATTACCAGGCGCGGCAGGGCTGTGCTCTAACTGTAGCAGGCTATGTTGGATGGCATGGCCGAGCCTACCATACGGACAGATCCAACCCATGACAGGGCGATCAGAGCCCACTGGTTAGGGCCCTGAGTACTCATATAAGGAAAGTCCATTTGTTTTCTAGTACTGTGAGGTTACATGCAAGGCTGAGATTAGAAACCTTAAATGTTTTCCCTTCTCTCTTTTAACAAGAGGCAAACAATCATTATTGGGCCTTAGAATCTTAATGCACTTCTATGTGAATTTAGTATCTACATTTTAAAATAAAAGAGTTGGCTACTGGTCTGATACTGACACTAAAGATGCTATAGGCAATGCTGTGTCACTGCCCTGCTAGAGAACCCTATTCATGTTCTTTCATGTTTCCAAATTTGTTACAAAAGTTAAATTAGAAAAAATTACTTAAATTCTCTTCTACTTTTTAGATTCTAACGAATCTACTGTCAGATTTTATGTCAACCAGTCATATTTTGTACTTTAGTTGGATGTGAAATCACATTACTTTCAGCTTTTTCTTGCATTAAATGTAACATCAATATTTTACATTTTCAAAAATGAGAAATGATAAACTTGAAGGATCTCTGGCCATGGATGAAATATTATTTAGATCATATTAAGTATGATTATCCAACCATTGAAAAAAAATTCATAATATTCCTTTCAGAAAATAAATCCAACTGAAGGGCTAAAACTTCAATTTAAAGTAATCAGCTTACATTATGGATAGGGATGATAACAGCACAAGTCAGACATTTGAAATGACAAAAGTTCATGAAATATTCCTTGATTTACTCCTTTGCAATACAATTGTTTAAGAACAACATTTACTAATATGTGAACTATGACAAGCTCAATATTTCTTAACTTGAAGAAGAAATTATGACATATCAAAAATTTAAAGAAAAAATAAAAAAAGTTTGTAAAGTATAGAATATAGTACCTTTAGATGGAGTTTTCTGTTTTGAAAACAAAGGACATTGTAGTTGATGAAAGATGTTTTCCTTAATCACCCTAATTTGGGAAAACACAAGTTCTAAACATATGGATTTAGTTTCAATACATACAATATTTACTTGGCATAATATTGATTATAACCACTTCACATTATCTGACAGATTTAGACCTCTTTTTTCAGCTTACTCCTAGGTCGATCCTGTGCTAGGAGTGATTGCCTTGTGCCCACCTCCTTCCTCTCACCTATGTTCTCCTGTGCCTTCCTAAGTATTGGGGCAGGTGCCCCTGGAAGCCCTTCAAGGTCAGGCTGCAGTTCTCATACACACAGTGGTTACCAGTATGGAATTTGGATTCAGACTGCATGCACTCAAATTTCCCCCTATCTTCTATGAAATATAGCCTTAGCAGTTACTGGTAAGACTATTATGAAATAATGCACATTAAGAACTTCACATAGTACCTGTGGGTGATTATATCATAATGTACACTGCTACTGTTTTTAATGATTTTATTGTTAAATTTTTTGCTGTTAATGTTGTTACTACATTAGGATATAACAACTTTCTATGCTTGCTCTTATAAATAATTTTCAGCTGTAATTATTTTACTGACTTGCCAATGGAGTCTGGTGGTTTACTATTAATTCTTTGTGCCTAATTAGACCAGGAAGCAGAAGCAAGGAAAACTGAAGCAGCCTGCCAGCCAAAACTGAAGTTAAACCATAAAGATGGCAAGAGAGTAGAGCCACTGGCTGGAGAAGTGGCTATGACAGCACACAAGAGCTTGTAGCACACCTGGGTTCCTATCACCTTTAAATCCTTGCCCTCCATTAGAGATGGTGACATGCTGCCATGTTAGTTTCTCTTAACATAATTGGGAATTATGGAAATTCATGTATTTCATGGGAAATGCATGAATTATGTGACACAAAACGCACTAAGGTATTTGTTAAATAATCAGTTTTAATTTCAACTCATTGTATTTCTGATTTTTTTAAATATTCATAGATGACCTAAATTAAATCATGATGTCTAAAATTAAACATGATGGCTGGCTCTAGGCACATGTTTTAAAAGCAGTCTTGCAGCATGTAAAGCTTTTGCATGTCAGCAGCATTATCCAGCAGTTATGGTAACATTTCGAATGTTACCATAACTGGTAACCTACTCATACCTCACATAGTTACCTACTCATACCTCACATAGACTAAAATTCTTATTAGATGACATTGCAGAACACACTGGCTGACCTGGACCGGATACTAAGTTGACAGTGTGCTTTCACCTCTTTCCTTTTCCCTCCTCTTATCCCTCTTCAGTTCCATTTCTTTAACTCTTGAGAAATTTTATCTTTATCAATAAAAACTATCAATATAGTAAAGAAAAATCTGGAAGGAGAGATTCAAAATGTTAACAGAAGACATATAGTACTTGCTGAGGGAAGTTATGAGTGGGGCTTTTTCTTTCTCTCTGTTATCTTTATTTCCTAATTTTCCTGCAATGATCATTTAGAACATGAGCAGTTAACATAGCAAACAAGTGAGACAGACTTCTTAAAGAGCAGTAGTATCAAGTAGTATACTTGTATCGAGTTGTTGACAACCATGTCAGTTACAAGTGAAGGGACGTCTGTGCAGTCCTGAAAAGTTGCCCTTACATTGCAAGATGGTGCTAGCATCCTTGGTTGACCCTTGATCTCAAGATTCTGAAAGAGCACTAGAGTAAATACTTACTTCACTCTTTCTTCTGAGGCATGAAGCTCACAGATAAGAGACCTTCTTTCAAATCACTGAGCAAGGAAGAGACAGAAAAATATGCCAAGCCATCACCACCTGCATCACCTTTCAGGAAGAGCAATGCGTAAAATATTTATGACTTTTTGCAGTGGGCTGTTAGCAGTCAGAGTGAACATTTACCATGGGGTAGGCTTTACTGGTGGACACCTGCTAAGGGACGTCCCCAACCACTTGAATAGGCTCCTGAGGCATTGTGTAGGAAGTGACTTTGAGAGGATCATGCCTTTTTCTAGTGCAGGCTTGGCGACCTGAAACTGGAGGGACTCATTTTTTATTTCATTGATGATTTTTCTCATTTTCATTCTCAGGGTACCATCATTCATGTGCGCAAACAATGTGTGCTTATTGTCTTCTCCTTGCACACTATGGTGTGGTGTGGGCATAAGGAAGTAGGTACCACATCCTCCTCTTTAGGGCTCACAATCTCAATGAGGAAAAGGAGTTCTATAGGAATCATTAGGCAGGGGAGTTTAGAATCCCTGGCTCCATGATGATGCAGTTGCCCCATATACTCGGGTCTAAGGGCCTCTGATGGATGCTATGGGCATTCTCTGAAGAATATAGTGAAGTCACTCTTTCCCAGAAGATGACATTTTGCTTGCTTTCAAACCCTTTCATTAATTTTAGAAAGAAGCCTTTTATAAGTTCAAAAGTAAAAACTGGGGAGTTTAAAATGCCTTTTTGAGAAATGTATATTCTAACCTCTAAAATGTAACCCAAGTAACTCATGAATTTAAAGTCTTTGAGAAATTAGTTGATTTTTTTTTTTTTTTTTTTTTTTTTTGGTGCC
The DNA here is from genome assembly GCA_004027295.1 of Dolichotis patagonum. Classification (NCBI taxonomy): domain Eukaryota; kingdom Metazoa; phylum Chordata; class Mammalia; order Rodentia; family Caviidae; genus Dolichotis; species Dolichotis patagonum. Next base: position 151,949 of record PVJX010000385.1, on the reverse strand, counting down.
AGGGATCGAACTCATGACCTCGCGCTTGCCAGGCAGGCGCTTAAGCCACTAAGCTAAATTCCCAGCCCAGTTGATTTTTATAAGTGACATCCAGTGGCCAATACTGGCCAATTGTCTTTGCATGCCCCACTGTACATCAGGTTGTACCTGCCTTCTTGTACCATCATGCTTGCAGGGTGCCACTGAGGACCCAGCAGGATCTGATCCCTAAGACGTTTGTGGCAAGAGCTTTGTAAAGAGTTGCTCTGTCTCCCTTACAGGGTTAGCATGTCCATTACAAAGCATTGTTCAAATGTAAAATGTTGTCACTGGTATGAATACTAATACTGATTTACCAACAAGAAGATAGTGGAGACAGAAATCAACCCACATGTCTGTAGCTCTGGACCTTGAAAACCTTTCCATCTGTCTGCCTCTTGATGTTTTTGTTACTAGACCTTCTCCTGATAGAGATGTCAGGGCCCAGTGGCCCCTGGAGCTGCCCTCATCCTTAGTCACTTCTGCTCGTGAGTCTCATGTCTTTAGAACTCTGGCCCGTGTTTTTCTTCCTGTGGTAGTTTTACATCTACCTGACATAAGAACCCTAAGAGCTGGGCCCTTGCCAGAAAAGGCTGCATTATGTGCTTACCACAACAGAGACTCTGACAAATGTCAGTGAGGTGAACAACTCACCTTGCAGGCACCCCTGCCTCAGTGTGATCCTTCTTTAGTACTGGTATTCACAATCCCTTACTGACAAGTGGCTTGACTTCTAATTTTTCACCTTTATGAAAGTGTGAAAGTGAGGAACATTCCATAGAAAGCATACTTCAAATATTGAATTTGGATGTTGGGCTGGTGATATGCTACATGTGCCTCTCTCTTCATGCTGGGGAGTGGCAGCAAAGACTCATCAGCCCCACAATCAGAGGAGAAACAACTCACCCTTTCCAGTGTACTGTGCACTTGAGCTGGGAAGCTCTGCAGGTTAAATGTATTACAGTGGCTGCTTCATCAGGGCATTACCCCATTATCAGAAGAGAGAGCACCTATACTGTGATCATCTTGTCTTTCCCTAGCTTAAGAACCCAGAGTCAGTCCCTGATAACCCCATTTTCTAAGCTCAAGGTCTCTACCTGGCTGCTGAGGTCTTACATCAAAGAATCCCCTTGCTCTGACCCACAACTCTAGCCACTTTACTGCCTGCACTGCCCCACTGTGCAGGCACTGCTGTCAGGATTTTCTTTGCATAGTTTTGCTTTACAATACATTTCCATGTAATTGCTCTCAAGCATTTTCTGCTCAGAGTAAAAAGACTCTTAAGTACATGGCCTGTGTATTTAGTTTTTACCCTCTTGAAAACCCTGCACATAAAATCTCCCATACACAGTAGGTTCTCAGGAAATGCTTGTTGACAGATGGGCTTAGACATGGCACTTAGGTTTATTTGTTTGTTTGTGAAAAAGAAGTTACAGGGATCAGGCTCTAGGAGCATTTTTTGTTCACAGTGCAACCATGATTTTTAAGCTACCAGCAGCAAATTGCCACCCACACATAACAAAAAGAATTTCTGTACATTTAGGGAGCAAAAAAGAAAAGCATTGCTGCTTTTAATGCAGCCCAGCTATATTTCATGCCAGTGGCATGTTGGAAATAAAGAGAAACCACAGAGGCCCAGAAAACACCCCTAGTTCTTACTCATTTCTGAATTCTCTATTAGCATGACATCTGGTGATAGAATATTATCCAACAGCAATTATACAAGCGCAGTATCAGGAATAAGGTTGCCAGTGCCATCATAGTCATTGACCAAGATTCCTCAGTGCTTTGTATTTGACCTGAACCTAGCCATTGTGATTCTCAGAGGACCTGTGGAGTAGAGCTTTTGAGATGGTCTCCACCAATGCAAGGCAGCTGGATATTTAAGATTTTCACAAAGCGCTTGTTACAGTACTCACGGCAGCTGGGGGCAATGGCTCAGGCCTGCAATCCCAGAACTTCCAAGAAGGGCCAGGCAGGAGGATCTCAAGTTCAAGCCCAGCCTGAGCAATTTTATGACTTAGTCCTGGTCTCAAAACAAAAAGAAAAAATGGGGCGAGGTTTAGGTAGATCAGAGAGAAGGCCCTGCATTCAATCCCTTGTGCTGGAGGAAAATAGCAAAACATAACTGGGCCTACTCCAGTTTCTGATAATTAGGGTAGGCTTTGTAAACTGTGTTTTAAACAAATTTCCAGATGGTACTGATGCTGCTGGTCCAAGGTCTCTGCTCACAAAGGTTTCTGGGACCCAAGCCCGTTTGGGAGCCCTATGAGACTTCCTGCCCTTTCCCTCAATACCCAACCTCTGCTGACATCTCCAGAGACACAGTTCTGTCAGCCCCAGGTTGCTGTATGAGATGCATCTGTCAGATGAGATTTAACTAGGCAACATCCAGCCCACCCTCATGTGAAATAGGGTCCAAGCAACAATAAGACTGCTTTTACTCCTCACTGCTTTTTTTTTTTTTTTTTTTTGGTACCAGGAATCAAACTCATGCCTTGTGCTGTGCTGCTGAGCTAGATCTCTGGCTCTATTCTTTTCTTTCCTTTTCTTTTCATCCCCTTTTTAATGAAAGAACCATGTCAGCTCTTGTTTGTTGCTAACCAGTTTGCCCTAATTCTGTAAAAATTTGTAGGACACTCTTCTCTTCTATTCTCCTTTTTCTTTAGTAATGGTGATTGAATCCAGGACCTTTACAATGACCTACATCCCCTTTAAAAAACTTATGTTTTGGAGTCACGATCTCACTAAGTTGCTAAATTGCCCAGACTGAACTCAAATTCTCCTGCTTCAGCCTTCCAGAGTGCTGGGATCACAGGTTTGTACCACCATAAAACTACCATTACTCACCAAATCTCTTCTATTTTTAATGAAAAACATTATTAATGCTAAAAAGAATATGTATTTATTGAATTAAAAAGTTACAGATAAAGATTCTCCTGCTTCAGCCTTCCAGATTGCTGAGATCACAGGTTTGTGCCACCATAAAACTACCATTACTCACCAAATCTCTTCTATTTTTAATGAAAAACATTATTAATGTTAAAAAAGAATATGTATTTATTGAATTAAAAAGTTACGGATAAAGATTAAAAGAACCAAGGAATTCATATAACCTCAGTATCAATAAAATACCTGATATCTGATCATCTCTACAGTTAGGAAGACAATGGAATTGCTTCTCTTCAGCCTTTCAGTCCTGCAGTTCTCTGATTTGAGTCTCATTTGATCTTTGTTATCTGCTATTGGATTTTGTGTTACCCTTGGCAACCTCCTCATTTGAGTGAGTGATAGGTCCTGGGGCTGCTGTGCCACCAAGAAGGCAAAACTGCATCCACCTCCTGTTAGGTGGATTGCTGGATCCACCTAACAGAGGTCCAGCAATATGGACTAAGGAGACAAGCAGCTCCTGAAACTGGGCATTACATTACAGTCTTTGGCTGAAAAAAAATTAAAAGTCTTTGGCTGAATTCTAGCCCAGAAATGATATCCTCTTTGATTATCAAAGGGACTTATCAAGGAACTGAAAAGAATACTGTTGAGTGACAATAATGTCATATTTGAAAGATGATTGGGCACTTGGAAATTTACTTAAGGATTTCACCACTCCTGCAGATGTGAATATCAAGGGTGAAAACTCTGAAGTGTCTCTGAGGTAGCAACCAAAAGCCAACAAGGTGAACAGTCTTTGTTCCTTTGTGTGCACTAACCTGTCTAGGGTTCATTTTGGGGCCTCTTCTTCAGTCTGAAGGTGAATGAGAAAGTTGTCTACTTTTCTCTTTTCAGTTATGGCAGTTAATGCTGATAGTGTCAACTTGACTGACTTAAGAGCCACCCAGGTGATAGGTAGAACACATGTCTGGTTGGTTTAGAGACATAACTTTGAAGTCTGTATCTGTTCCTTCTCCCCTTCCTTTCTGCCACTGTTCACTTATATTGCATCCCAGCATGATATACTAAACATCTTTGCTCTGCCATGCCCTCTGTCATGATGTTCCTGTGTTGGGGCCTGTCAACTTTGGAATGATTCTCCTGGAGCCTCTCCTCCTTTAAATCCTGGGTGTTGAGTATTTTGTTCCAGCAACAAAAAGCTAATGCATGAGTGTTTAGAGGTTCAAATCTTCTTGGTTTTTGATTTATAAAATACTCTACATTAACACTTCATATCAGTCTGGACTGTTGTATTGTAATAAAATTCCTAGACAGAAACAGAAACTTATTTCTTACATTTTTGAGGCTGGGAAGTCACAGATGAAGATGCTGGCACTAGTGTCCTCTGAGGGCTGCTCTCTGCTTCCAAGGTGGCACTTAGGCCATCTTCATGTGGGGTTGGAGGTCAAGAGAACCAAAAGCTGCTTGAGCAGTTTTTTTTTTTAAAGACAGAACATTTTAACCCTAGCATGTTTTTATATCTAAAAGTCTGGTGGTGAGGGCTGGTATTTGCTTTCCTCCTTTTTCCTCGGTATCTGTGGTTTACCGTGCAATTGCATGCAAGCAACAGTGCAGCTGCTCGCCTCCTGTTACCCAACAACCAAGTACCTCCATTTAAGAGCAACATAAATGTGATCACATTACTGTGAGCAGAATTCTGATGGGGGGGGCAAAGTCCTGAGAGGCAAAGCTGAGAAAATGTATAAATCTGGTCCAAAAATAATTGTGGTTTAATATGAAATATAGGTCATCTTTGTCCTTGGTTTTGGTCATAGAGCTCTAAAAGCTCCTGGAATTTCCAGTGTTAAATAAGCATCTCTGTTACTCAAAGTGAGCCCCTCTTGTAATTCCCGAGTTTATACTCATACATGACTTAGGTGCAGCCAACTAGCTAACCTCAGGAGGAGGCCAGCCAAGACAAAGTGATTAGAGGATTCCAGGACTGGAAATTCCAACCCCACCAACTTCTGGTAGGGTGGGGTTCCTGGTGATACTTGTTATGAAACTCTTCTTCAGTGAATTTTGTGCTGTTGTACACATAGAGCAACTGGATAATAGGACCTTCAGAGGTCAGAAGCTCTATACTGGCCCACAATATCTCAGCCAATCTACTTTCCATCTGGTATTCACTGGTAACATTGAGAAGAAACCAGTACACAGAAGAGTTTCCTTTAGCTCTAGGATCCCACCTAGCAAATTAATCAAGAGAGCTTATGCAAACCCTAGTTCACATCCAGTTGGTCAGAGGTACATATTGTTTCTGGTATCTGGAGGGGGAATTGTTTGAGACTGAGTCCTCAACCTACAGTATCTGGTACTATCTCCAAATACAGACCATCAGAATTAAATTGAGTTACACTGTACCCAGTTTGTCTGCTAGAGAACTGCTTCATTTATGGGAGAACTCCTTCACACATCTGATCACAGAAGTATTCTGTGTTGTCTATATGAATGTTAGGCAGAAAATTATGCATTAGCATACTTTAAGACAAGTGACTGGTGGCTACATGAAAAGCAAAGAAAATGGGGTTACCCCCATTTCATCCAGTTTTTAAGTCATTGGCTATACATAAAATCCAAATAAGCTTACCCCAAGATTGGCTTCACACTATACCCCAAGAAACTATAATCTCCTCTGAGCTTGTCAGTAAACCCACACCATGAGTAAAGGGTTGAAAAATCCTTCACATCAAATGGAAACATCCACGTAGGGAGTAAACAGGAACCTTCTTCCCTCTGAAGTTGATCTAAAGAGCCTACTGTTCCTCACAGAATAACAGTAATTTCAGAGAAAGGAAATCATAATCTTTGAAGACCCAATTAGTATGTAAATATAACCTGAGAATTTGGCATAGTTACCATCTTGGAGATTGCCAGCTTTCATGCTTGAAGGTATATTCTCTCTGTTGCTCTAAACTCTACCTATGTACTGTACAGCTGCCTACGTGTCTTGTCTGAAATCTTCTGTTGAAAATACAAAGAACTAAGGTGTGTCACAGGTTCCTCATAGTGTTATAACACTGAGTTTTGGGTCCTTGAGGTGTTAAGACATGGCTTTCTGATGATATAAGTAGAAGGAGACTATTTTTACCTTACTCTAGATATGCAGCTATGATACTTAGGGAGAATTTGTGATATGTATCTATAGCTTTTTAGGCTTATCAAGAGAAGAATTCACTTGTGTTTTTTCTTAAGGAAGAATTTGGATCCATATGGAACCAAATTTAATAAGGAACTGATTGATATTGAAAATAAGAACAAATTCTGGAATCATTAAAACTTAATGCATAGAAAGCCTGAAATTATTTTTAGAATAATATTTGAAATTTAATGGAGATAGTCTAATATCATAAATTAAAAGAGAAAAGAGGTAACTTGTTTAGTTTCACATGGAATTGTCTTTGCCCTCTACTCAGATAATTCAGTCTTAATATTAAGCTAAGTTCATACTTTATTGGTCCATAATATCCTCTCAAAATATAGCATTGTGTGTGTTTGGAATAAAGGTTAGTGTTTTCCCACTACAGCTTGATTTAGCATTGAAGTTTCTACTGTAAGCATCTGTGAAGATCTTGATACGTGACAGTTTCAGTATGCTGGAAGTGCAGCAAGGAGTGTTTATATACACCTTGTCTTTAAAAAAACAAGAGTTCCATACATAATCATTTAAAAGTAATAGAGGAGCCGGACATGGTAGCTCATGCCTGTAATCTCAACACTCCAGAGCTTGAGACAGGAGGATCTTTGCAAGTTCAAGATGAGTTTTTAGTTAAGTGGAAATATGATTTTAATTATTTTAAATTGTAATAGTTGGCACTCAAATTGTTGACATATATTTTTATTTCTGTTTTAAAATGAATTTATTATAATCTATTACTTTGTTTTGTAAGACAGGTGTCACTATGCTGTTCAGTTGCTCTGGTCGGCTGGCGGCTGGCGGGAAAGACAATCTTGTTTCTCTCTAATTGGGCCCCTCCTGGTTTGTGCAACGTACAGGAATATCAAAAACTAGCTTCTTGATGTGCTTTTCCCAGACCCAGCATGGCCCCTACTGACTCATGGGAACAGCAGACTGAGTTCTCTTTGCCTGGGCCCCACATGATCTGCCTCACTTTTTTTTTCTTAATCCATTTGTTGCTGCTTTAGCAGAACATCACTGACTGTGGTTTCAAAGAAAAAAAAAGATTTATTTCGTACAATTTTAAAGGCTGAGATGCTCAAGATTGAAGGATGTTCTGACTGTATTATCTCATGGAGGAAGGGGAAAAAGAAAGTGAGAGAAAGCAAGAGATTGAACTCACAGCCTCATTTCCTTTTATAATTAGCATTAATCCCTTCATGAAGATGGAGCCCTCACAACCTATACACTGCTCACTAGGGCCCATCCAAACACTGCTGTACTGGGGATGCAGTTTCCAACACACGAACACTGGGAACACATTCAGAGTATAGAAAGAAAGCATTGATTACACTGTTCACTCTCTTGATAAGAGAGACTAGATTTTCTTCATTTGGAATTTCCAAGCTTCCAGGATTGCAACTGGGCTTCCCAGTAGAGCACCATCATTCATAGCTACGTGGACTCTAGAGATTGACTCTGCCACTTATAGGATCTTTGGTCAAGTCATTGCTCAGAGGTTTAATCTCTTTTCTCATGTAGTTATTTTAATTATTAAATGAGACAATTCATTATACAATCTAAAACATATAAAGAGCTCTAACTACAGTAGGAATTGTGGTTATACATAATTACTTTTAGACTAGTGCTTGTCATAAGGATGGTTAAGTGAATGATGCTCTTAGTAGTGTCTCATGTCTAGGTACAGAAGTATCTTCCCATGCAAAGAGAATCTCCTATTTCCTTTTTTCTATTCTAAATTAACCAAATCTAACTAACCTTAGAAAAAGAATAAAGTTACTAGGCAAAGATAAAATGAAAGTATAAAATAATAGTACTTTGAATACTTGATTCATTTTAAAGTTATATAATCCCTAAAAGAAAATCATGAAAACACTCTAGTAGAAATTGTAAAACAAATGCCCCCTAAACTCTGGTAGTCATTTTTAAAGTACTTTTTTTTAAAAATTCAGAAACTTCTAAAAACATAGTTCATATATACTGTGTAAAAAATTATGTATTCTGTTTCTTTCACTAGACATTGTTATTACAATTTTTTATATTAGAAAGATTCATATTCATAGCTACAAACAAACTTTTTGTTATCAATGCTCAGCATAATCCTAGACATTTAAAAATGTTACATCATTGAATGAAATAAAATATTACAAAAATGGGATGTAGCATCTTTACATAACCACTTTCTTATATTTGGATATTTAGATTATTTTTAGAGTTTCAAAGAACAGCTGTATTTTAAATGAAAATTTCTAATCTATACATGTTATAACAAATAGCCAATGGAGCTTTTCTACTTCCTAGTGACTTTGAATCCTTGTAGAAAGCTCCATGGCTTTTGTTAAACAAAGCTGCAGAATTTCACAAAAATGTAGGCTCTATTGTTACATGGAACAATAATTAGATGACTGAATTTGAGAAAACACATTCATTAAAATCTAAAACGACTTAAAAATATATAGTTGAAGCATACCAAATATGAACTATCTCAATTCCAACTAGTATTTCAATGATACTAAGATCAGTGAATTTTTATGCTAATTAAATTACTGCTGTTCAAAGTGTGACATTTTAAAACACCTGTTTAGTGTATTTGTTATGTTGAAAATGTAAAAATAACACTTTGATGTAGAGCATTTATGAGCCATCCATATGCCTGAGTATCCATATGGTATTATAAATTTTGAAAAGGATTCTATTCCTACTAAAGAAAGAAATTTTTCATTAACTCCCAAAGGCCCACTTATTTAGTGATGATTGTTCTTTTGCTTTAGTATACTGACATCTCCTTGATGTACCATTATGATATTATGATATGTACTATTTATTGCAGCAGCACTTAACCACTCTGTGGCTACACAGATTTATTAAATTTAACCACTTTCCATTTCATTACTAACATTAAAAATAGGTAAATGATGAGTAACCACTTTCCTAAGGATTATTTTTAAGTAGATGTTACAATATTTCACTGAAAATTAATCATAGTATTAATCAAAGTATTAAAGTCAATACTTTTGAGACTTAAACTATTGCTACTGCTTTGCTGAAGCCAAACACATGTATAAGACTAACATGTACACATGAAAAATTAAGAAGTTTCGGAGTAATGTGACAATCATGATTAGGATAGTGGAAATTTATGTATTTTTTAAACATTGCTTTTCTAAAAATATTAATTTTTTATCTTTCCTAATTATTGTGAATTTACTTTCTAAAAACTCCTTCTGGCTGGTTTAATATTTTTTAAAGTATAAAAATAAAATTAATGAAATGAGTTATCTGAAATACTTCATAAATTAAAATGTTTTTTGCTTTCCTTGGATGTAGTGAACCTTACGTATTAATTCCCTCCTGTCTTAGTTACTTTTCTCATTGCTGGAACAAAATACCTGACATCCACAAGTTAAAAAAGGAAAAGTTTAGTCATAACTGACAGTGGTTTCAGTCCATAGTTATGTGGCTCCAAAGCAGACAGGCATGGCAGAGGAGAAACATTTCTTGATGTGGCAAGCAGGAAGTAGCAATCTGCAGTTTTCCTTCCTTCATTCCTTTTTTTTTTCCATCTAGGCTACGAGCCTATGTGTTGGTGCCACACACACTAAGGATGGGTCTTCTTTCCTTTGTAAATCCATTCAGCTACACTCAGAGGCACCTCATTCCAATTAGGGGGCTAATCAAGTTATCAGGTATTCATAACCCATGTCATACAGGCATGATTTAATCACCTCCAAAAAAGCTTCACTTAGGAGCAAAAAGCTCCATCTATGAGCACATAGGGAATGGCAGAAGGGGGAATGTCTAGATACAAGCAATAACACCTATGTGCCAGTAAACTCCTAGAACAGAGAACTAAGGCATTGCTGCTGCCATGATACAGCAGATGAGGGTCAAACTGATCCAACAGCATGTCTGAGTTTTTGGAAAGGAGAAAGCTCAGGGTGTTATGGAAGTACATCCCTAGATTCTATCCTGCACTGCATGCTGGCCTTATTTCCCAGAAAGCTTTTAAGAAAGGTCAATGCCTAGACCCATTCCCAGGTCAGTTAAATGAGAATGTTTGGGATATAGACCGCAAACCAGCATTGTTTTTTTAAAGTCTCCTGTTGATTCTAGAAAACATGGAATTGACAGATCTGAGCAACTCTTAGTAGCTATGTGAACATGAGGCATCATAGAGAAGAAGGAAACATAGATCATTCCAAAGCATGAGCTCCAGCGTTGGGAAGAATTGTTTGGATATAGACAGTACAGGTGGGAGAAGCTGAGGCCAAAAGCACAATCAGAAGAGATATGTGGAGTACTTACAATGAACTGAGCATTTACTGGATAGACTCGAGAAAACCACCCACATTGGAAACTTGGGTTCCTGGGTGTGCACATTTTCTGCTTATAGTTGCTTATAGATTCAAATGAGATCTGTAGATACAAAACCATAAAAAGTTGGGAAAAAGAGAAAAAAATGAATGGAAACAGAAAAATGGAAGCAAAACTCTTGTAAATGGGGAGGCAAGAAGGGTCAGAGAGGGGAATGCAGAAAAAAAATCAAGATATATTATGTACAAGTACATTGAAGAATGTGATTATTATATATATCAAAAATGTACCAATTAAACTAATTGCAAACAAATCATTAAAAGTGTAGGAAAGAATCCCAGGCTAACCAGTCTCCCTGGGTAAATGAAAGAAGGGAAACCAGAAAAGATTATTTTCTGGGAGATCTTAAGATCCAAAAGTAAGGTTTAAGAGAATAAAGATTACCTGAGTAAAGATGACCTTGCCAGTCTAGTGAGAGATGACCAACCAGTTAGGGAACAATTAGCCTGATTTATGGAACAAAAGGTCCGAACAACAAACACTAGGAAGAGATGAATTCATTCAACAAGTATTTGGTGTTTTTTGCCTCATAGGCCCCAAGAAATCAGAAAACATGTCTGTCCTCAGATAGTTTACATCCCAGTAGGTGAAGACTGACTTCAGACACACAAATTAGGTAAACAGGGTTTTAAAGACTCTCAAGCTGAGGTGAAAGGTGGGTTGGGGGTATGAAAAAAGGAGCCCTGAAGCATCACAGTATTATCAAGGAGACACTCAGAAATTTCCCAGAAAAGTTGTCTTTGGAACAAAGATTGGCCAAGGTGACAGAAGCGATCACATACCTATCCAGGGAAATAACTCTAGTAACTTTTTCCAGTTCTAATAGGCAGAGGCAGTGGTTTCTCATCAGGACTGTATTGTACATTTTACTAATGGTTGCTGAAGTTGATCATCTTTCCACATATTTTTCTGCCACTTATATATTTTCTTTGGTGAAATGTTTGTTCAATTCATTTATGCATTTCTAAATGAAGGTTTTGTTTTTCACTGTAAAAACTTTACAGTTTTTGTATTTTCTGTACTTGCAAATATTTTCTTCTAGTCAATAGTATTTTCTCAGTGATATTTTGTTGGTTCTGTTTCTGTTTCATGTTTAAAAATTTTTAGAGCTACATTTATCTCTTGTGATGACATCAGATTTATTAAAATTTTCCTTATGATTTATGCTTTTGATATCAGGTCTAAAAAGTCTTTGCCTAACCCAAGATCAACAATATTATTTTCCCCCATATTTCTCTTAAATGTTTTTACATATAGACCATGTACTTATCAAAATTCTTATTTATTTATTTTGAGGCAGGGTCTCACTATGTAGTTCAGGCTGGTCTTGAACTCACTATGTAGTCAAGGCTGTCCTCAAATTCTCAGCAGTCATCCTGTCTCAGCCTTCCAAGTGCTGGGATTGCAGACGTGTACCACCATGCCCAGCAAAATTATATTTTTAAGGCTATACCATACTGCACTGCATGTATACACTGTTTTGTTTATTCATCCATCCATCTGTGGACAGGTGGCTTATTGCTTCCATCATGCTTTTATTTTTTAATTTCTAAAAATTAACCTTTTCTTTAATTTTGATAGGCTATTTTCCTTTTAAAAAATTTTTTCTGTTATAGAACCTGGTTTTCTTGTATACCTAGAAGTAAGACATCCTTATTGCTTTCTAAAAATACAATGAATGTCTGAAAAATGAAATATGTTCATTTTAAACATAGGTAACTAGATTATTTTGATAGTTCATTTCTTCATTCCACTGTATAAATTTATCAATTTGCTATTGTTTCTTATCAATTTGCTTGCCTGCTAGTGGCTTTATAGGTCATTTCTAGTTGGGAGATACCAAAAATGAAATGTTATAATTATTCATGTAAAACTCTGTGAACATATATTTTAAATTTTACTGGGTAAATCTTTAAGGACAGAATACTGTACCTGGGACACATGATAAATGTAGTTTAACTTTTTAAGAAGCTGCCAAACTGTTGCTTTCAAGGATTGGACTGCTTTAGAGTCCCTTTGGCAGTGAAAGAGTTTCAGTTGCTTCACATCTTTCTTGTCACTGTTAGGGAGTGGCTGAGACTTTTGCTACGCTAATAGTTGTGTGGTAGTGTCCATTGTGAAAATAATTTACATTTTATAATGACTAATGATGTTGAACATCTTTTCATAAGCTTATTTATAATCTTTATGTCTGCTTTGGTGAAATCTCCATTGAAATGTTTCCCCATTTAAATTGTTTTGTTATTGAGTTTTGAGGATTATTTTTATATTATGGTTCTATGTCCTTTATAAATTACATTAAACAGCTTGTGGGCTGTTATTTTAGCCTGCTAATAGTGTCTTTCAAAGAAAAGATATTTTAATTTTGAGGAAAACTAGTTTATCAATTTTTGTTTTAAAGCATCATGCTTTTCTGTTTTCTGTTAAAAGTTATATAGTTTAAGTCTTTACATTTAGGTCTAGTTATCTCTTTTGTTCAAGGTATGAATCAAAACTTACTTTTTTGCACATGGGTATCAAATTATTCCAGGACTATGTGTTGAAAAGACTGTCCATTTTTGAACAGAATTATCTTTGCACCTTTGTAAAAACCAGGTTTTCCACAAATTTGAGGATCTATTTGTGAACTCTTTATCCTTTTCAATGTATCTATTTTACCTGTACTTATTACAAACTCATATATTCTGTTAACTGTAGATTTCCAATACATCTTAACAGTAGGTGCTGTTGTTCAGATTTCTTCATATGAAAACTATTTTACATTTTGCAGTCTTTTGCACTTCCATGTAAACTTTAGAATTATGTTGTCACTGTCTCCAAATGAAATGCGCTGGTAATTTTAATTCGGGTTACACTGAATTGATACATTTTGGGAAAATTGATATCTTGTGATGAATTTCTGAACCAATAGTAAGATATTCTTTAATTTGTCATAGTAATGTTTTAACATCTTTGCTTGCTAGTTTTGTAATGTCATTTCTGGGTCATCTTATCATAGGTTGCACTTTCTTCTTACTTTATAGTGAACTGTGAATTTTGTGAATTGTGTATTTTAATAAGTTTTATGGTAGATATTTTTGTAGTTCTATAAATACTCTTGAGTGTTTTCTTTTCTGCAGTGGAATAAATTTGTTTGATTCTATGTATCTTGAATTTATGATTTGTTAAGCAGCTACCGAGCACTTATTAAATATAGGATCAGTTATTCCCCACTCCAGGATTGCTCCAGTCTGGATTGTGGAAATAGGGTTCAGCTAAGCATAGGCTCTATTTCTTTTTTCTGTTAGATTATTCTTTCTTATGTAATCTCACACATGTGTGTATTGACCATTGAATATTCAAAAGGACGCTGTAGGGTTCTTACTGTACTCTCCCTTCTGTGGAACTCTGTCCTGTGAATTCTAGCTTCCTTTTCCCCCTCAGATGTCCATCTCCATCTTCTGAACACAGGGACTTTGTGGATTTGTACACAGGTTTCCCTGCCTGTGCTGTAGTCTAGAGGTGCTCAAGGGCTCAAGCTCAACGGGAGGGCTTGCCTACTTCTGTCACTGCCTGATCAAAAATAATCTTAAAAAACTGTATTGTTTATTTAGTTGATCTGTTGTTTTTTTTTTTTTTCCACAAGAAAAAGTAAACCTGGTTCCTGTCACTCCCTCTTGGTGAGAAACAGTAGTCTGAGAACATATCATTTTAATTAAATTGGAAGAAATGAGTAAGAACATTGACAGCAGCAGAAGTGAGCTGCTAGAAAGAGGCGGGTTTAACAAGGAAACCTTGCAATAGTCCATAGAGAGATCAACAAGCCTGAAAGTTTTCAAAGTCCTTTCCTCCTTCCTCTGTCTTGATCACATTTCTGTTGCTTTGGATATCATTGAATATTTTCTTCTGCCTCTGAGGTGAGATATACAGCATTTCAAAGAAGTAATCCTCAAGTTAAATGCATGGGTGAAGGTTTCAGAATGGATAAGGAAAATCAGGAAATTGAAGGAACAATTCTCTTAGAGGAATTTTGATGCACAGCTGAGGAGCATAGGCTCTGGGATCAGACAGATCCCTCTTCTTTTTAGATTTCTGCAGACTACTCACTAATGAGTTTTACATTCTGCCATTGGCTAGTCCATTACTTTCTTTTTTTTTAAATTTTATTTAAAGAGAAAAAAAACCAAACAAAACAAAATAAATGGTAGCAACAATACAGAAGTCCAAGGAAAAAAGGAAAAGAACCAAAAAACAAAACAAAACAAAAAAAACTAAGAAATCATTACTTGACAAATTATATACTGACATCTTAGAAATAGTTGTTCAAATTACAAAATTAAAACATGCAGAGTAGACATTCAAACAGTGAGACTGTTAACAGTTCTGCCCCATGATCTGACAAAAACATCAATACTGTCATCCATTTTACACACTCAAACATACATGCAATTATATCAAAAGGGTAAAATTAAACACAACAAATCAGAACAAAGAAGGTCACAAGAAAGCAACATAAGAGACATAAATTTTGAAGTTAGACAATCGGAGATATTCACTGTCTATCATATTGACTCTTGTTTTCTTCCAAATAGTTGTCCATATTGTCACATACAGGAAATTCACATGAAACAACATAGTATGGAATTGATCTGAGCAGGACGAGGAGGGCATTTCAGGTCTTCAAGACCAGACATTAGGGAAGCCAAGAATCGCTGTCATAGTATCTCTCATTCTCCTCAAAACAGCTGTCCATACTTCATATGTGTTGAACTTAAACAAGACAAAGCAAGCTAAAATCACTTTGAACAAAAAGTGATAGTTTTGCTGAATTTCACATCATGACATTATGGAATCAGCACTGGGTACTGTAGTGTCTCTTTTTCTTCAAAGTAGTTGTTCATTTCAACATGTGTTATATAGCTGGTTCTTTAAACTGTTTATAAGCTCTACACATGCATGAGCCTCTAAATGTATATCTATCCTTTCTGTATTAGAGATAAAAACCAAACAAAGCACGATAAAATAATTCCTAGAAAAGCATGAAGCAAAAAGTCATATAAAACCACAATACAAGGTGATCTACAATGGTTACTATGATGTCTCAGCAGTATATAATATTAATAAAAACAAAGCATTGGAGATATTATAAGATTCAAAAGCAGGCAATAATCAAATCAGAGTGGGTATCTTAGTGAATCTTGTCATCTTCGGTGTAGTTGCCTATACTCATAGACTTGATGCTATCAATGATAACAGATTTGAATAAAATCAGTCAATACAAGATAGCAATCTAACAAACCAGATTCAAATAAGATCTGTCATAATAAGACTGTATAAATTGTATAGGGCTTCTGACTAAGTTGATAGGAAATTAAGGATGATTACCATATTATGTCCTCTTATTTTTGGGATAGCTGGCCTTGTCATCAAGTCTAGTGTAAGTAGACAAACTGGAACAGCATGTAATTCATCCAAGCAGAGTGATGAGAATAATGTAGATTTAAAATCTTGTTACCCCATTAACAATATCCTCTGCCGTCCTTTTTTAGACAGTTCCTCCTCTTTCACTCCCATAGGGTGCACTGCTTATTTTGGGTCCCACTGCCTCTTTATATAGAGCATCTCAATGGACCCTATCTCCTGATCTGCTCTGCCTGTGTTTCTCTCTGTTAGTATTTCAAGGCCATCTATACTAGAGATTACAGCCAATCTTCTCTGCCTCATTTCTGCTCTTCTATTTTTCTGCCATTGGTAGTCTATTTTTCTCTTCCACTCCACTGTCTGCCCCATTCACTGAGGCCTCTCTGCCATTGTTCCTGGAATGCTTGTATTCTTTTTCTCTCTTTCTAAAATGTCCTTTAGTATTTTTTGTAGGGTTGGATTGGTGGTCACAAATTCTCCTAGTTCCTCTTTATCATGGAAGCATCTTGTTTCTCCATTAATTTCTGGAGAGAGTTTTGCAGGATACGTCAATCTGGGCTAGAGATTGTTCTCCTTCTGGGCTTGAATTATTTCACTCCAAGCTCTTCTTGATTTGATGGTCTGTGTCAAGAAATCTGCCATCATTTTGATGGGTTTCCTTTTATAGGTGATCTGTTTCTCTTCTCTGATGGCTTTTAATATTCTGTTCTTATTTTGAATTTCTGGGATCTTGATTATTATGTGTCTGGGTGTAGCTCTGTTTTGGTTGTAGGTGGCTGGAGTTCTGTATGCTTCATACATTTGCATGTCATTTCCTTTTTCTATGTTTGAGAGGTTTTCCTTAATAATTTCTGTGAATAGCCTTTGCAGTTCTTCGGTTTTGACTCCTGCTTGTTCATTCACATGTTTTATTCTTAAGTTATAGATCCTCTTGTCATCCTCAAGTCTTTGTATGATTGCTGCCTACTTCCTTGTTATTTTTCAGAGATCTTCCCTTTCATTATCACACATTGCAGGCCTGTGTTCAATTTTTGATAGTCTATCTTTAGTTTCTTTCAAGCAGTTTTGCCAACTTTCTATGGAGTCTTTAGTTTGCTGGTAATGTCTTTAAATCTGCTTCATGAATTCCAGGTTTGCTTTATATTCTTCATTGAACACTTCTCTCCTTTTATGTTCCTCCATTCTTTTGTCTGTGTCTTCTTGAGAGATGCTCAGCCTTTCTTTTATTAATCTACTTATCTTTTGTTTAACTTGAATTAATATTTCAGTTTTGATCTTGTTTACGAGGTTCCAAAGATATCTCTTTATGTCCACTGATGCTGTGTTTGATGTTGCCTGTTTGCTGCCCTCAATCTCTTTTATATTTACCTCTCCTGGATCAATATTCTCAGGGTTGGGGGCTGGGGGCTTTTTCTTATTTCTCCCTCTCGTCATGTTTTTGGTTCCTTCCATACAAGTATATAGTGTAATTCCCAGCCCCTTTTCTTGTTGGTTAGGGTTTTTCTGGAGCACGTAGACTAGGGGCTTCTGCCCTCTGCCGTCTGCTCTCAGAGAGTGAAGTGCAAGCACGGGTATTATATGCTGGCTCCTCCCCTCCGGGCCAGTCGACCTTCCTGTGGGCCTTCACTGCATCAGTGTGCGCCGCCCTCAGGGAACCAATTGATTTGTGACAACCCACTGGGTCCCAGCCCAGGCCAAGCAGATCCCACCAATCCGCTCTGCGAGGGGAACAATCAACTGAAGCCACTTCCTTATAGAGCCAAGACTTTCCTGCCCAACTCCAATATGTCATCTAGTTGGTTGCCCCTTTCGCATGGGAGTGTCCCATTCCCATCACTCACCGCGTGTTGATGCCGGTTGCCGAGAACTACTGGGCTCCCTGACCTCTGACCTCAGTGTGGCTGCAACATGAATTCACAGTGCCTCTGGGTGGGTCGTGTGCAGGGCCGGTTCCAGGCGAACTGCCCACTGGGCTGTTCAGCCTCGATCAGGGCTGCTCAGCTCCACGCTCTGGCCGCTCAAGCCAGTCGCTTGAGTTCGGGTTCGGTGGCTCAAGTGGATCTCGGGCAGGAATTCAGGCAGCTTGGTGACAGTGCAGTGTTTGCTGATCTTAGCTTCTCTAATAGTAGCCCCGGGACCTCATATTCAAGCAGTTTCTTTCCCTTCAGTTTCTTCCTGGGTTGAGAGAGCCCGTCTCCATCTGTTTGGGTCTCTCCAGGGTGTTCTATTCTGGCATTTGAACTGTCTCTCTCAGAGAGGCTCCATATCCTGCTACCTTTAGGTCCGCCATCTTTAGACCTCCTAGTCCATTACTTTCATAGGAGAAAATCCAGCAGGACCTCCCAAGCTATAATCCCATATGCCAAACCTTTAATAATGCATATGCCATATAAATCGTATTTTGTACTTTAGGAAAGTCAAGTTACTGCTAAGTATATTGATTTTCTAGTTCTATGACACTGTCAAGTTACTCAGACTGTTTAAACCTCTAGGACTTTTTCAGTAGAACAGATGTATTTTTACCAACTTAATAGATTATTGTGAAAATTAAATGAGATACTCAAATAAAATGATGAACACACTGCCATCCATATAGCATATGCTCCATATAAAAAATACAACCATATCAACAAATTAGGATGCATTCTAACAAATGCTTCTTAGACACATACTCAATAAACATTTGCTTCAGTGGATAAAAAATTGACCTTTGTGTGACTTGAATAGCATTTTCATGTGTTTGTGTTTTTCATACATTGTAAATTTCTGTGTTTGCTAGTATAAAAGATCCATCATTTTATGAGACCCTCTTTTGGATAGTATAGCTACATATTTATGTTTAATGTGAGTTTTTAACATGGTATTTGTGATTTTAAATAAGTAGAACTTGAATGTATATTTGAAACAGGGTATTCTCATTTTAATAAATTAATTTACTTAATGACAATTAATTTAATTTAATTTAATTTAATTAGTCTTACACTAGATGCTGTGGTTGAATTTTGACCTACATTGGCTTAGTGTATAATTAAGCATGTGCCTTACTAAAGTTGTTAGGTATGGGATTATAGCCCAGGAGGCCTGTGGGATTTCCTTCCGTGAAGTGAACTACTTGGACTATTTCACAAGAATGGTTATTAGAGAGGGATAATTGATAGCTACATATTTGAGAAAAAATTAATAAAAAATAAAAACATAAAATAGTCTACATGAACATGGATTCTGACATGGAAAATTGTTCTACAATTAGAAAATACCAGGGTTTGATTTTCAGTAATTGTCCCTCCTTGATGTTTAATTAAAGAACAGTCTCAACTTAGATGTGATGGTGAGTTGAGTTTTTCTAGATGGTAGTCAATGAGATTGTGTTTGGAAGCACATACTGAGTCTACCTCTAGCTTAAACACTAGAGAAGAGAGAGTAAAAGCATTCTAATGCTGCTATTCAGTACTGGGGAGACAAAGTATATTTTACATGCTGTTATTTAGAAGAAAGAGACTGGCCAACCACTAAGTAAATAGTGTTAAGACTAGAGTATGAATATAATACACTTCATGAAAGATCAAGTTAGATCAGGAATATTGCTGTAGACTATGTTCATAAGAACTATGAGTAAAGAGCACTCTTGCTAAAACAACAGTATGCCACAGAACTGTTGTTGCTTGAAGAAATCCTTTTAGTTTTTCATAGGAAGTTCAAATATTATAATGTGAGCTTGCTATGATATCATTGACTTTTTTCTCTCCCCAAAGTTGGAAACTGCAAACCTCACTCCTTGTGATGCCAATGCATCAAAATCTGAGCTTCAGAAAACATAAAACATTGTCATCCTCAAATATTCAGGCCAGGTTGGAGAATGGCCCATAGTTACCAAAAATGTTAAGACGTGAACAGGCTATTTGGTACTTAGCAACATGAAGAGAGTGTTTCCTTACAAATTTTTGTGACTTAAATGGTCCTGAAATTCTGCTTACCCTAGCTGAATGCTAGGAACAGAAAACTTCAGGATATGCACATGGATATTGGCTTTTCATGTGAGCCTGGTACTCACCATTTCCACAAAAGCATACAGTACTTGCATGTCCCCTTTAGTTACTGACTCCAAATGTACAATGTACAATATCCAATGTACAATCTGCCCATAATATATTAGTAAATTGTGAAATTCTATGCTTGGTTCTGATATGACTAAACAAGTAAATACTGTTTATTGCAATAAAATCAAAGAAAGGTAGTTGTGTGAAAAGGCAGTACTGCAAGAAAGTATTGGATTTGTGTGCATAGTACTAATTAAATAAACTTAACACACATGTTAATATATCTATTCTGTGCATCTGAAGTAATTTTTAAAATAAATTTTATGTAAGAATAATCATGTAAAGGTTGTTCATCCCTTACCAAAAATGTTTGGAAATCAAAAACTTTTAAAATATCATGTCAGCACTCAAAGGATTGGATTTTGGAGCATTTTGGAGTCTAGATTTTTCAGATTAGGAATACTCAGTTTGTGGTTTGAAATGCACTTAATGTATCTGTATCCACAGTAGTAAACACATGCATTTACAAATGTGCAAACTATTACATACATAGAATAGCCAACATTAACCTTCTAGTGGACCACTAAATGTTTGTTATCAAATACACCAAAATTTTAGAAAGAGTTTAGAAATACCTAGATTTTCATGTGTTCTTAAACTGGACATAAGGAATATTAAACACTCAAGGAAATAAAATGAATTGTTTCATATACTTCTACATTTTCCTGGAGAATTTAAATAAATTGCATTTTACCACACAAAGTACCCAATATTCATTTAATAGAGTTTAGTTCTATTGCATAAAAACTTTCAAATGTTCCTCCTTCTTAGTAACTGTCTCATCACTGGGAGAAAATTCTCAACTTATACAACTTACAGGGGTAGAGGTTTATTTTGGCTCACCGTTTTCAGAAGATTCAGTTCATCGTCAGCTGGCTCCAAGTCAAACAGAGCATGGTGAAAATGTCCATTGGAGAGAAGCTGCTCACATCATGGCAGCCAGGAAGCAGAGAGTGAAGGGAGGAGCAGGGAAGGAGATATACCCTTCCCAGGTATACCTCCCATGACCTGCCTCTAACCAGGCCCCACCTCCTAACCAGGAATTCAGCCCTGAACTCATGAATGAATGGGTGAATTCACTGATGAGTACTGCGCTCCAATGATCCACTCACCTTTATAAACAAAGAACATGTAATTAAGAGAGTTTGGGGGATACTCTAGAATCTGAACTACAACACATTCCCCAAATAATTTGAGCCATAAAAATAGGGTGTCAACAACTGACATGGCATTTATTTGGGATCAAGGCCCTAAAGGGTAGACATCTCTTCAGTTTGGAAAGTGGTGTACTAATTTACCATTTCTGTGTCTCTTCTGTTGACTGCTTTTCTTCTGACTCTCTAGTCATTACCTTTGGTTTTGCACTGTATCCTAAACTAGTCTTATAATCAAGTGGCTTCATATACCTCCTCTTTTGGATGAGACGAAGAAGATATGTACATAAGTATAATGATGTTGGCAGTCTTTGCAGACAAGAGGATGTTTAGTTTTTAAATACTTCCGTTAAAGAAAATTCTGTGGCCTCTGTCCAACCCAGTCCATTATATAATCAGAAAGCACTTCTTATAGATTATTTACTTGAAATTGACCATGCTATGAATTAAGGTCACTCTTTTTACATTTTAACTTTTCTAAAAGCAACATCTAATTGCTGCTTCCTCTGTACTTTTCCTCTACCCTCTGGGTTCACTGTATCATACTCAGCGTTCTCTTCTTGAGTTTCAGTTCCCTTCAGTTCCAACCTTGTCTTTCACTTTCTCTCTAGTAGACACTTCCTTGAGGAGGTCTCATTCTTACAGGAAGAGACTTATTCTACAAGGAATCCTCTGCTTTGGAATTGGCCTTTAAATTCCTTTCAAAGTGACCCACTCTTTTTATTTCATGGGGCTAAGGCTCAAATTGCAGTGCTTTTGAGTGAGATTGCCTGGTGAATTTACATTTGATTCCATGGTACAAATAACTGAGATCAGTCCCCTGTTGAGAATGCCTCTGATGTGCTTGGAAGGACATTGAATGTCTATGCATGTGGTTACCCAATATATCAAGAAATGTACAAAAAGCTAGAAAAGTTCTAAGAACAGGAAAGTCCCCTTTACTCGGGGTGGCCCCTTGCTCTTAATAGATTAAAATGTATGAGATTTGTACTTTTTGTTTTTTATTTGTTGTTTTAGAGATTTCAGGTGGCTAGAAACAGTTTTCTTGAGTTCCAGTATGTTCTGCCTCCTGTGGGCTCCCTTGGAGTTTTACGTATTTTGGGTAGCTAATGGTACCAGATATTCCAGTTTCATTCTCCCTTGACAAAGGCAAAGAGTAGTCAGGAAACCATGCTGACCGACCTATTAATTTCTGGCCTCTAACTAAGTCAGTAATAGTCAGGCTTCCCTGTACGCTGCAGTCCCCTGGGAAAGTTTTTAAAACCTGCTGATGCCTGCATCCCATGAAAGGCAATCAGCAATGAGCTACAGGGATGAGGCCTGTGTGCCTGTGTGTTGGGAACACTCACCAGGAGATTATGACATGGTGAGTATCCAGAACCAAAGCTCAGCACTTAACATTGGCACCTCCGCTTCTCAAATCAGTCAGTTTCATTCACACACAAGAGTGGAGCCACTCAAGAATTCTCCACTACCCTCAACCCTCTAATTCTGGTCTTCACATCAGCTAACAGGGAGGACTCATCCACATAATACCCCTGAAGGAGTAACAAATGCAACTACTGATTTTAAAGAGAATCAATTTGTGAAAAATCCACTAAGGTAATTGTGAAGTTTTACATGTGTCTATTTCTCAGTCAAAACTAAATATTAGTTTTAGTGAACTCGACAGTGTGTCAGGGCTTTGTTGTTTGAAGAAAGGGGAAAGGAGATAGAACACTTTTGTATAGTCAAAAAAAATTTTTTTAAAAATCCTTATTGACCTTTGCCCAACTGGAGAGGGGCAAAGTTTTTTCACAGCAGTTATAAATTTCATACTGTATTCCTAATTGATTTTGGTGGGGAGCCAAAGAACATTCATGTCCTATGTGTTGTACCACAATTAAAAATTTAGATGGGAAACATTTTGTGTAGAGCATCTGATGGGTATTTTGCTGTTTTTGTTTTTCTAAAGTCAGACTCTTAAGACAGTTCATCTCATATTACTCCTTATAAGTCAATAAGCAATAAACTATTATTATTATCATTATCACTATTATTATATTAAACAATCTAATTCAATGCTGAAATGATATATGGAAGGAATAATCTGGTAAATGAAGGATCCTAAAAGATCTCTGTAAACTTTGTTCTTTGTTGTGAAATGCAAAAACTCTTTCTGTGTTTAAAGTAGCTATCCTGACATGGTTCTGATTCTCAGCATCATGTTTTATAGTATGCATATAGTAATTACCATAAAGGGTTATTTTTATTCTTTTTCCTCTCTGTCTTTTGAAGATGTCCTTTACAGAAGTGCAAGAACATACCCCAGAATTTCTAGGCTTCTCCATCAGCTGCTTAGTGCCTGTGGCTAATCAAACTGTGATATATGGTAAATATTTCCCTTTAAAGAAAAGAGGCTGAAAGCTATTTCTATGCATTCATTTAGCACATTGGGCTAATATTTATCCATCTGAAACTTCAGGAATTGGTTGTACCTCATTTAATAGCTGTATAGCAATTATAAGAAGTAATTATATTGTATAAGAATTTCCAAAAAAATAAGTCTAGGGCAGAAAGCCTATCAGAAGGGAATTAGTGATAATTGAGTTTTGGAAAGCACAAGTTTTTTGTAAAACTTAATTTTATAAGACAGGCAGAATTTCTAATACTAAATATATGTGACATGCTTTCTGACATCTCGTAGCAGAATGATGTTGAATTGTGGAGTTAGACCTCTCAATTTCCTGTTGTTAGTCATAATTCTATGTGTCTTTCAGGAGGGACAAATCATTTTGAGTATCTTTTCCTATAAAGTTGAATGTAAAAAGGTGCTTCATATCTCCACATTTCATTATTTAATCATACTAGATTGAACTATCACCTGGCTAAGTGACTAAGTTACATGTAGTGTCCCTATAAAGTAAATCTAGTAAACCACCCTAATGTAAAAAACATAGGAAAACAACAAGCCATTTTTTGTTATTATTGTTATTGCTAATATGTTTCAGAAAATAAGAAGAAAAAAGAAATCTATCTTTAACACAACAGCTACAAAAATGTTTATGTTGATCTTGCCATCTGAAGAATGTGCTTAAAATGACAATATAATTGGTTTTCAAAAATCATCAAACTGGTTTTCCTTCTGTTTTACAGGTCTTTTTAATCAACATTTTATATATGGGTGTGCTTTTCATATTCTAAAGACAGCATCCACTTTCATGATCAGAAAATATTTTTTTAAAGAGAAATGTATTATCTTTAAAAATCAAAAACCAAGATTTCCAAATTGTTAAAGGCAATTTAATTTAAAGTATGTGGTGATTTATACTCACTTTTCTAACACAAAAAATTCTCAGTTTTTCTCTTTTGGGCATTAACATGATAGTCAATTTCCTCTCACATAAAAACCTCCAAGAATAAGATGAGATCCAAGTTTTTGATTCTTTCAAGTATCTCCCATGCACTCTGGGTTTTTTGCTCATGAAGTCTTTGCCTACACCTATGTCATCAAGATTTCTAGCCTTCCTCGGAGTTTCCAAAGATGGCAGACTGGTAGGTAGCAGGAGAGAGATCCTCTCTGAGAGAGACAGCTTAAATGCCAGAATTTAACACCCTGTAGAGATCCAAACAGAGAGAGATGCACTCTCTCAACCCAGGAAGAAACTAAAGTTAAAAAAACCACTCAAATATGAAGTCCCAGGGCTACCATTAGTGAAGCTAAGATCAGCAAGCATGGCGCCCTCCTCGAGCAGCCTGAATTCCTGCCTGACCTGACTGACCGAACTGCACTGATGCAACTGGCTTGAGCTGCTGGAGTGTGGAGCTCAACATCCCTGAGTACGGCTCTCCTGAACCCGGCCCTGCACACGACCCACCCAGAGCCACTGTGAATTTGCGCCACAGCCGTGCTGAAGGCAGAGGTCTGGGAGCCCAGCAGTTCTCAGCAACCGGCATCAACACGTGGTGAGTGATGGGAATAAGATCCTCCCATAGGAAAGGGGGAACAGACTGGACAACATATAGGATTTGGGCAGGACAGCCCTAACTCCATAAGGAAGTGGCTTCAGTTGGTTGCTCCCCTTGCTGAGCAGATTGATGGAATCTGCTTGGATTGGGCCATGCCCCTGGCTGGGACCCAGTAGGTTGCTACAAACTAATTCCCTGAGCGCAGCCGCAAACTGACGCAGTGAAGGCCTGCAAAGGTTGACTGGCCCAGAGGAGAGGAGCCAGCGCACACTGTGCTTGCTTGAACTTCAGTCTCTGATAGCGGCCGGCAGAGGGCAGAAGCCCCTAGACTGCGTGCTCCAGAGGAGCCTTAACCAACAAGAAAAGGGACTTGGAATTACACTGTACACGTGTATGGAAGGAACCAAAAACATGACAAGAGGGAGAAATAAGAAAAAAACCCCAGCCCCCAACCTTGAGAATATTGATCCAGGAGAGGTAAATACAAAAGAGATTGAGGGCAGCAATCATGCAACATCAAACACAGCAGTAGCAGACATAAAGAGATATCTTCAGGACCTCATAAGCGGGATCAAAACTGAAATATTAATTCAAATTAAACAAGAGATAAGTAGATTAATAAAAGAAAAGCTGGGCACCTCTCAAGAAGACACAGACAGAAGAATGGAGGAACACAAAAGGAGAGAAACATTTAATGAAGATAACAAGAAAAACCTAGAATTCATGAAGCAAATTCAAAGAGATTACCAGCAAACTAAAGACTCCATAGAAAACTGGCAAAACTGCTTGAAAGAAACCTAAGATAGACTATCAAAAATTGAACACAGGCTTGCAATGTGTGATCATGAAAGGGAAGATCTCTTAAAAATAACAAGGGAGCAGGCAGTAACAATTGGAAGGCTAGAGGATGACAAGAGGATCTATAACTTAAGAATAAAGCATGTGAATGAAGAAGCAGGAGTCAACACAGAGGAATTACAAAGGCTATTCACAGAAATCATTAAGGAAAATTTCCCAAGCATAGAAAAAGGAAATGATATGCAGATGTATGAAGCATACAGAACCCCAGCCACCTACAACCAAAACAGAGCTACACCTAGTCACATAATAATCAAGATCCCAGAAATTCAATATAAGAACAGAATATTAAAGCCATCAGAGAAAAGAAAGAGATCACCTATAAAGGAAAACCCATCAAAATCATGGGAGACTTCTCGACACAGACCATCAGGTCAAGAAGAGCTTGGAGTGAAGTAATTCAAGCCATGAAGGAGAACAACCTCCAGCCCAGATTGATGTATCCTGCAAAACTCTCTCTAGAAATTAATGGAGAAACAAGATGCTTCCATGACAAAGAGGAACTAGGAGAATTTATGACCACCAATCCGACCCTACAAAAAATACTGAAGGACATTTTAGAGAGAGAGAGAACAAGGATACGAGCATTTCAGGAACAATGGCAGAGAGGCCTCAGTAAAGGGGGCAGACAGTGGAGTGGAACAGAAAAATAGACAACCAATGACAGAAAAACAGCATAGCAGAAATAAGGCAGAGAAGATTGGCTGTAATCTCTAGTATAGATGGCCTTGAAATATTAACAGAGAGAAACACAGGCAGAGCAGATCAGGAGATAGGGTCCATTGAGATGCTCTATATGGAGAGGCAGTGGGACCCAAAACAAGTAGTGCATCCTATGGAAGTGAAAGGGGAGGAATTGTCTAAAAAAGGAAGGCAGAGGATATTGTTAATGGGGTAACAAGATTTAAAATTTACATTATTCTCATCACTCTTCTTGGATGGATTATGTGCTGTTCCAGTTTGTCTACTTACGCTAGACTTGAGGACATGGTCAGCTATCCCAAAAATAAGAGGACATATTATAGTAATCATCCCTAATTTCCTATCAACTTAATCTGAATCCCTTTATAACTTATACTGTCTTATTATGACTTATCTTATTTGAATCTGGGTTGTTAGATTGCTACTTTATATTGACTGATTTTATTTAAATCTGTTATGATTGATAGCATCAAGTCTAAGAGTATAGGCAACTACACTGAAGATGACAAGATTCATTAAGATACCCACTCTGGTTTGATTATTACTTGCTTTTTAAGTCTTACAATGTCCTCAACACTTGATTTTTATTAATGTTGTTATATACTGTTGAGACATCACGGTAACTATTGTAGATCACCTTGTATTGCGGTTATATATGACTTTTTTGCTTCATGCTTTTCTAGGAATTGTTTTATTTTATCTTGCTTTGTTTTGTTTTTACCTCTAATACAGAAAGGATAGATATACATTTAGAGGCTCATGCATGTGTAGAGCTTATAAACAGTTTAAAAGAATCAACTATATAACACATGTTGAAATGAACAACTACTTTGAAGAAAAAGAGACACTACAGTACCCAGCTTGTTTTGTTTTGTTTAAGTTCAACACACATGAAGGTATGGACAGCTGTTTCTAGGAGAATGAGAGACACTATGACAGCCATTCTCGGCTTTCCTATTGTCTGGTCTTGAAGACCTGAAACGCCCTCCTCGTCCTGCTCAGATCAATTCCATACTATGTTGTTTCTTGTGAATTCCCTGTATGTGACAAGAAGGACAACTATTTGGAAGAAAACAAGAGTCAATACGATAGAGAGTGAATATCTCCTTTTGTCTAGTTTTGGAATTTATGTCCCTTACATTGCTTTCTTGTGATCCACTTTGTTCTGTTTTGTTGTGTTTAATTTTACCCTTTTGATATAATTGAATGTATATTTGAGTGGGTAAGATGAATGACCATATTGCTGGGGTTTTTTGTCAGATCATGGAACAGAACTGTGAACAGACTCACTGTTTGAATGTCTACTTTACATGTTTTAACTTTATAATTTGAACAACTATTTCCAAGAAGTCAGTATGTAATTTGTCAAGTAATAGTCTCTTTGGATTTTTTGTTGTTGTTCTTTTCCTTTTTTTCCTTGGAATTCTGCATTGTTGCTACCCTTTATTCTGTTTCTTTTTCTTTCTTCTCTTAAAATAAAATTTTAAAAAAAGATTTCTACCTACTTTCTCTTTCAGTAGATTTAGTGTTTTTTTAAATATTTAGATCTTTGATACATTTTGACTTTAATACATGGTGATAGACATTGATCTAGTGTTATTCTTCAGTGTGTAGAGAGCCAGTTTCCCAGAATCATTTCTTAAATAGGCTATCCTTCTTCCAATGAACATGTGTTTGCCCTTTGTAAAAGATAAGGTGACTGAGTGATATATGTAATATAGAAGCCTGCCCCCATGACTGCATGAGGCTTTGGGGAGAGGTATCCATACACAAACCATAACAGATCTAAAATGTACAATAGATATTATGAAATGGGAAGAAACTGTTCAAAAGGGAAAAAGGAACTACGATGGGGGAAAGAGGAAAAGATGGAAGGGAAAAGAAAAAAAATACGCAAGTCAGTTATATTATTAGTGTTTCTTAGTTCATTGAGAAGGAAGGCTTGTGCAATATCAGCTGAAGAAATTTTAATGCCCACATCTTTTTTTTAAATCTTTTTTTAATTTTAAATAGAATGAAACAAATCAAATCAGAACAAAGCAAATCAGAATAGCAAGGCAAGTAGCACAAGACTTCAAAACAAGACAATAGGAAATCAACAGTGGCTACCATAATGTCTCTTGTTTTCTTTGAAACAGTTGTCCATATCTTCACACACAACAATACCAGACATAGCAAAATAGTATAAAACCAATCAAAATAATGAAAGCATTACAGGACTTCAACACCAGATAATAGGAAATGAACAATGTTTTCCATAATGTCTCGTTTTCTTCAAAACAGTTGTCCATACTATCATACATAATAAAATCAAACAAAACACAACAGAATAAAACCAATTAAACAAACAAATGACAACATTATAGGACTTCAAAACAAGATAATAAGAAACCAACTATAAATACCATAATACATCCCATTATGTTCAAAATAACTGCCCATACCATCAGACACAGTAAAATCTAACAAAACAAGACAGAACAAAACCAAGCCTAACAAAATTGTGAAAACAATACAAGAGTTTAAGCCAAGATCGTAAGAAATTAACAGTGTCACTACCTTCTCCTCCCAGGTATTTCCTCCCCTATCACTTTTATAATATACGTTGTGCTTTTTTGTTCCCTCTAACTCCTTCTGTTTTTTATGCTAGGGTTCACCCATACGAGTTCACACTGTTTCACTCATGAGCATGATCTCCAGTTGCATCCATTTACCTACAAAAACTTCAAGATTATTCTACTTTATAGTTGGGTACCTTTCCATGGTATGAAAATACCATATCTTTCTTACCCATTCTGTGGTTGATGGACAAGTTACCTTTGCTTTTTTTTCTGATCTCCTGTTGTATGGAGCAATTGAATCTCCTTGATTTTCAGTCTATAAATTTCCTTTCAAGTTAAATGTGTTTCTTTTTTAAATTCTTATTATTAATTTGAAGGTAGTAAAATACAACAGAACAGGATGGAATAAAGCCAACTGAGACAGCATAGTGAAATTTGCAGAACTTCACTGCAGGTTACTGAGATAACAGTAATAGGTACCATAGTATATCTCATATCTCATTATCTTCACAATAGTTGTTCTTTCAATCATGTATAGCAAAATCAAAGGAAATACAGAATATTATAGAACTTATCAAAACAGAATATTGAATAGAGCAATACTATTAATCAAGACAAAGCAAAACGGTGATAAAAATATTTGCCTTCAAAGAGATGGTAGAAGGAAATCCCCCTTATTTGCTATATTACATATGGTCAACCTCCCAAGAGATGCTCAGATCTCTGGCTCCAACTTGCTAATGGGGGAAGGGGAGGATGGGATGTTTGATTCTCAGTCCATGCGCCAGTAGATTCACAGCCACTTACTAGGGTGGCTGGCTGGTTGCTCAGTTTCCCAGTGCCCGAAGTTCCAACATGGCGTGGATCTCAGCAAACGCTGCTGCTTCTCTCCCTGGGATGGCTGAGGCTTGCCAGACCACAGCCACTTAGCAGGGTGGCTGGCTGGTTGCTTGGTTTCCCAACGCCCTAAGTTCCAACCTAATGCCCATGTCTTGTGCTTTCAATAATTACTTTAAAGATAACAATATGCAATGTGTTAACTATTGTTAGTCTCCTATTGTTTTGTTATGAAATTTTGTTTGACCTTTTTCCATAAAATAAAAAAAAAAAACCATGAGGAGCGTAATATCAAAGATTGCAAAAAAGAAAAAAAAATTTTTAAACCACAGTATAAGTTACGGTTTGTATCTACATGTCTACAAAAGGCTCACATGCTCATATGTAGGGCTTTTGCAAAAGATCTGGACCATGGAGGCACTGTGTCTGACTTGCTATTAGAAGGTGTAGCCTTATTGGGGGTGGGTGTGGGTGACCTAGAAGACAGTATCTCAGTCTCAGACTCCTCCCCTCTTTCTCTATGCTTCTTGGCTGCCATGGTGGGAGCAGCTTTTCCTCCCCACGGGACCTTCTGCCATACCTTTTCTGTGTTTAAAGCTACAGAATGTGGACTGCAGCTTCTGAACTGTGAGCCAAAATAAATTTTTTTAAAGCTTGAGTGTTGGATATTTTGTCTCAATGACAAGGAAAATGACAGCATACTTACTGTCTTTAGCTCTTCTTTGAAATTATTCACGTTCTGGACCTGAAGAGAAGAATGTGTGCTTATTTTAGCAACAAAAATAATACGTGTATAATACTTATTCAAAAGGTGGTTAGAGTCTGAGGGTTTAAATTTAATTTTTGAGTATTTGTTTAAAGTGTGTGAAGGTAATTATTTTGTGTTTGAACTGTTTCCTCCTCTTCGTGTTTCATTGTAATCCTTTTTCTTCTAGTCACTGTTTTCTGTAGGACAAATATTTTCATTTTAAAGAAGTGATCCTCTCACCTAGACATGTAGTATGCATCAGAAGCAGACTTGACTTCATTGGTTCTGGCCAAAGCCTGAGCCAGCTTCCAAGATTTCCCTGTGTCTTTATCTTCTTGCTGCATTATAGAGCATTCTTTATTGCCGTGTAGAGATGGAAGGCCCACTGGAGAGAATGAAAGCTGAGCACAAGTCCTTCCAAAATAACCAAAACAACAACAACCACCACCACCAAAACAAAACAAAATAAAAAACCTGAATTCCATGGATAATTACAATGTAATCACAGATTCTGTATTGTAGTTCATTCACTTAGTGAAACTTATTTGTAACCCTGAGAATAATACTTTTGGAACTTTCAGAATCATTCCTGAAAGTACACAGAGCTGAGGTGCTGTCTGATGTTATTAAGTGCAAGAGGGCTGTTACATGCCTTCTATTTTAAAAAATATGTGTATTAAAAAAACTTTATAGGACATGTGTTATAGTGCTTTTGGCTTTGAGTTCAGTTATAACAAATCAACACTATATGTTAAAGTGCCTTTAAACAGAATTACTCATAAAACATGGATATGATTCCATCAGTGGATGAAATGTCACCAGAGGCTCCCAAGAACCTATATTTTCCTAGTATTGAAAAATACAAAAAGTATATCTCTCAAGGTATAGTATTTGTGTTTTGAAAAATAGCTTTGGGGATTGTTATCATTGTTTTTGTTTTTAGTGTTGGTGGTGTTGTTACCATCATCTTCTTCTTCCTCATTTTCATTATTGTTGTCATAGTAGAAATTTAACCTAAGACCTTCACATCAAGCTATATCCCACCCCATTATTATATTTTAGTTTGAGACAGGACCTCTTGTGAACCTGTACAACCTGGGTCCAAACTTCTGATTCTCTTGTCTTAACCTCCCAGAGTGCTGTGATTACAGATGTGCTAAAGTCAGTTTTTAAATCAAGTTCAATAATGTATTTAAATTAAAACATATTATGTATCCTCTTTCAAGGAATAATATGGTAAAAGTTCTTACAAAATAATATTCCCCCTGAATCCTTTATATATGTTCTGCATATTTGCATTTTCACCTTCAGGTTGGCTAGAAATATAATATCTGTGTGTTAGCTATCCTGCTGTAGTCTTGGGCCCATTTCAGATGTAGGTTTAAAAATACAGATGCAGAAAGGCCTCTGTCCATATTATGTAGATTCTCCTTCCCAGATATTGGTTACCATTGCTCTCTATCCCAGCCTTTCTTGACCTCCAATTTCAGAAAAGTTCTTGAAGCAGAGCTTACAGATTAGGGGTAAACATACATAGTGAAAGGAAGACTAGCCCAGATGAGGGCTATCTTCAAGGACCCCAGCAAGGAGAGTCAAGAGTAGCTTCAAAGAACTATTTGCTCTGCTCATTGAGCTCAGGAAGTGAGAGGTTGTCACAGAAACCTTCAAAGGAGTGAATTAAAATGTATGGAGAAGGAGGTATACAATGTATACAGCTAATACAGTTACTGGACTCTCTAGAGAAAAAAAAATTGATAAGATAGATGACAGATAGATAGATAGATAGATAGGCAGGCAGAAAAATATATATTTTAAGAAATTGGCTCACACAATCATAGAAGCTGAAAAGTTCTGCAGTCTGTACTGGAGGCCTAGAAAAATTGGTGGTAGAGTTGGAAGGCCTGAGAGCCAGAAATCCAATAGTGTCCATACCAATCCGAGTCTGAGGTTTTAAGAATCAAAAGTGCTGGGGACAGTATCCCCAGTTCAAACAGACAGTGAATTCAACATTCCTGTGTCTCTTTGTTTTATTTAGTCCCTTTGTGGATTAGATGATCCCCACCCATGCTGGAAAGGCCATCTGATTTACTTTGTCCATCAATTCAAATGCAAATGCCTTCCATAAACACCTTAACTGACACACCACACTGACACATACCAGGCATAATGTTTAACCTCATTTCCAGGCATCCCATGATCTGGCCAAACTGACACATAAAACTGGCACAGGCAGTCACCAGTGAAATAGGTTAGGTGAGGCTCTCACTCCGCAGATTCAAGCTTCTTCCCATGTTCTTCCTTTATTTATTTATTTACTTATTTTTAAAGATACTAGGATTTAAACCCAGAACCCTCACACTAGCCACACCCTCAATCCTTAAAAAACATTTTTTAAAATGTTGAGACAGAATCTTGCTAGGTTTCCCAGGCCAGGCTCAAATTTCTAATCCTCCTACCTTGGTCTCCTGTAGTGCTAGGATGATAGGCATAGACCACTACACCCAGCTCAGGTTCTTCCATTTATAAGGACTTTAAGATGCATCCAGAAATGAGCTGAGCCTGCTGACAGTGGGTCCAAGCTTAGACACTGGCTCTGTGCAACCATAGGTGCCCTGTGTATTCTACCACACACTATAACTCAGTGAGCAGAGACCCAGAGATTTCTTAGCAAAAGAAATACTAGCTTTTATTCTAAAAGATTTAGACAGTCCCTACAGGATACTGTTCAGTTGAGAAATTTATAAATTTGACCTTTTCTTTCAAGATTATTGTGTAATGTAGAATGGCTAATCTAAGGCAAAAATCTGTATTTTAAGGTCAATTACTAGAAAATAAAACTTAGCAGAAGAATGAGTTGGCACACAGAATAAACAGAAACTGTTGATTAAAATTTATATAAAAACAATAATTTTTAGGCTAACCTTGAGGGAACAAGGATGTGTGTGTGTGTGTGTGTGTGTGTGTGTGTACAATTTAATTCTTTGATGGGAATGAAATCCAAGGCAAAACTTGAACACATGCCAAATGCACTTTAGGGAACGCAAAGAGAGCATGAATTAAATAGAAGGAATCAAGGAGTACTATATTAAATTTTTTGAGAACATATTATCTTTGTAGTCTTTGCAATCAGAAAAAATAAAGTTGGATGGCAATAAGCTTCTCCTTTCCCTTGGTGATCTCAACTCATCTCTATGGACTTATCTTTCAATGAATAGGCAATCATATGTAGAATTGTTTTCTTGAAAGCAGAAGTTGAAACTGCTGTATTTCCTTTTTTTCCATATTAAGAATATTGTTGAGGACCAGGATATAGTGGTAGAGAGCTTGCCTAGCATGCACAAGACCCTGGGCTCCATCCCTAGCACCACAAAAACGTGTATGTATATAGTTGTGCCACACAAGAGGAGTTGCTTTGGCTAGGAATGTCTTCGCCTTCAAGCTTGGTTGACATATAGAATAGTCCCCAACCCATCTGAGCCTGTGTACCTTAACTGAGTAGATAATGGAAGGAAGAGGCTTTTTGCTGCTTTATTGCCTGTTTCACAAACAAAACTGTAAACCGCTCAAGTGTAGATATGTCTGCCTAGTTCACTGTTGTATCTGGACCACCTAGAATAGTACCTGACCATAACAAGCATTCAGTAAAGTCTTACCATAAGAAAAATGCTAAGAGCAAGCATAATTTTGGTGGTAGTGAATTTAAAGTTCATAAATAAATGAAATTTATGTTTTAAAAATGTTAGACTCTTCTTAAAGACCTTGATGAGCTTACAGTGATGAACTTACTATAATGTCTGAACATAACAATGCAGGCTACTCCCTGGGGTTTGAAACCTCACCCTTCCAATAGACTCCCTTCGGGGCCTGTTGTACTCTCCCTGGAAGAAGGCGAAAGCTTACCATCGCTTCTGGGATAGGCAAAAGGACAGCTTTCCCATGAGAGCCCCAGAACTGGGGTTAAAAAGCCCCAGCAGTTCACCAAGTGCCCATCAATGATGTTTGTTGATTATTTTCAAGTGAGTTTCTGTCTCCTTTGTTTAAGATACTGTCAGGTTCACAGAAAAGCAAGGCAGGTTCAAGACTGAGATGTGCTCAGACTGCTAAGAAGGATAGTTTGTGAGCAGAGATTAATTGCAGGAGTAGCAAGTAGAGGGAAATTTTTAAAGAGAGGATATAAAATTCATTCTGTATGGATTAAAATTATGGAATAAAAAAGTGCAAAGGTAAAGATAGTCTGAGAAAAGTATATTATGGAATAACTTCAAATTACAATTTTATTAGAATAATAAAATTATTCTAATAAAATAATTAATAGTAATAATAGTAATTATTAGAATAGGATATAATACAATAGTGCCAAGATTTCCCTTTGAAAGAGTAGTGCCAACAAATGCCTAATAAGCCTGTCATTAGATTTTAAGGAAAACAAGTTTTATGTATTTTAATAAGGATATACCTTACTTTGTTAATGTTTTGTTTTGTTCCTTATTAAATTGTGTTGTCCATTCCATTTCTACTATCCAAACATGATTTCATGGTCCATTTCCATTCAGTGTAACATCTTTTTCTTCTCTGTCATGTGCATGGCACTGGGGCAGTTATTAAAAAAATAAAATCTTCTCCATCTTGTGTGAGTTTGCTTTATATTAGAAGAAATAAACTGAGTACCCAGTAACTGTAACTCCAAGTATCATTCCTGATGTTGTAGTGATGTTTGCAAGTGCTGAATGCAAGGAAAGGCCTCCCAGAAAAACCAAGAGAATGCCAGCAGGGTTCTGGCATTGGCATCTGACCTAAATGCACTTGAGGCCGTAGAGCTATTCTTGCAAAGACCCAAAGTCAGACGTTGTAGGTTCCTTTTGGATAATGTATTCTGACAAGTGAAGCCCTGTGTGTTGATATGAAGTGGTTTAAAAAAATAGGAAAATTTTG
Organism: Dolichotis patagonum; assembly: GCA_004027295.1. Classification (NCBI taxonomy): domain Eukaryota; kingdom Metazoa; phylum Chordata; class Mammalia; order Rodentia; family Caviidae; genus Dolichotis; species Dolichotis patagonum. Next base: position 116,250 of record PVJX010000385.1, on the reverse strand, counting down.
GTGACAAGTGCTGAGGGGATTCAATGCTAATCTGAAGAACTCAAAATTTATTCTGTAGGTCATGGGATGCCACTGGGTAGATCAGGTCCATAATAAGAAAACTCAAGAATTTTTTCCGTGATTTATGCTTTTTAATATTTATTCAGTGCCAACAAAGTGGGAAGATTTATAAAAGCATTATAAAGTATACATAATTCCTACCCATAGGGCTTACAATTTGATCTGCATAGCTAAATAGGATATTACTGTATGGAAGCATATGGGGAAAGAGATGAGGGAAGACTGATACTGTGTATCACAGTATTCATACCTTTTACTTTGTCGACCTTACATGGAAAGTCTTTAAACTATTACAAAAATCCTTCAAAATCCTCTAGGCATCTATTTGTAAATACAGACAATCACAGCTAAAAGATAGTCTTGATAATTAAAATGCTAATGATTTAAATTTGACCAAATTTCTCATGCTGTCAAATATACTGTGTTCCTATAATAAAACCTGGTTCCATAAAATCATGGATGCTCCACAATTTACCCAAATATTATTTGATATATATTTTTCATTAGATTTTTGTTCTGTGTAGAAAGAAAGAACAATACTAGAGGCTATAGTATATGTAAATTTGAGCATAATGATATGTATTCATGACTTGTTAGATATCTGAAAAGGACTCAGCTAGTGAGTCATTACTACCAGAACACAGTATTTATCAAGCTTTCAAACTGAAGTTCCAATGACTGCTTTTTAAGTTGTTCACTAGGAGAAATGTGTGCATGGTATACATGTTTTTAGCTCTGATACCAAAGAAATCATGTGATGAATCTCAAGTTTCTTGTAGGACACTAAGGTTATCTGCTATGCATAGCAGAATACGTGTCACTAATAAGAATTTTCAGTTTTTTATGCGAAGATTATTCTAGAAAGGGAGTGGGGGGGCTAATGTGGAGCCAGATGAAGTATTGTTGCAGAAAAATTCCTAAGCCAAACCAAGCCAAAAGGAAGACTCTTTGCACCAAGGAGATAAGAAGGCAGCATTTAATCTTTACACTGGCAGATCTTAAGGTCAGTGGACTGTTGTGGGATAATTCCACAAAGGTAACAGTGTTGAATTTACAGAGAGTTTAGTTTTATATAGAATATAGAAGTGGAAGGTACAAAACAAGTGAAAAAACATTACATAATTAGTTACATGCATTGAGTCATATATTGACAGGCAGGCTAGTCTTGAACAGATTTGTTGAAACAAAGGAATTGTTTATCATACTATAGAAACATTCCAGGGAACAGGGAGAGGGACTGTTACAGAGTGAGCATAAAGACATTGCCACAATGTAGAAACATTGCAAGGAGGGGGCCCTCATAGAGTGAGCATAGTTAAAGGTGTCCTTGAATTAGCCCAGGGTGCCTTAAGGTATAGACAATTACTCTGACTCAGTGCTCATTAGAGGTGTGCAGCTGGGCTCTAGAAACCGTCAGTGTTGGTAGGATTCAGCAGAAACAGCAGAACAGAAACTTGGTTAGAGACCTGTAATTGATCATGAAACACCTTTAAGTTTGCAATTTTATAAATGTGTTTTTACATTATAATTGTTCCCCAACAGTATGAGAACTTGCCTAGCAAGAGTACTGACAAGCCCATCAAAATGAGACATGTTCTGATTTTTAAAAAAATCAAAAGAGCTTTTCAGTTATTTCCAATAAACAATGAAATTGTTATCACTAGTCTTGAGGCCAAATGGAGTTCAGGTTCCAAAGCTTTCTGATCTCTAGGGAGTTTTAACTCAGTTACTAATCAGCTATATGCATATACAAAAGAAGTGATACATGGCCCTACTGTTCTGAAAAGAAATTTATTTCTCAATTGTTTAATGATGCTTTTAAATCTCTACAGAGCTACACAGGAATGAGTGGATTTTTTTAAAAAACCATTTTTCTATGACCTTTGTCATAATTATAGTTTTATCAATGAAACTCTTATTTGCCAAACTATTTAATTTTTAAAAAACATTCAAAACACAAAATTTTTCATACATACTTAAAAATGATAGTTATTTTCAGGTGACCACTGTATATATTTTTTCCTCTAACAGAGATCTTAAGAAATTTTATTGACACTGAAAAAATAAAATAATTATGGAAAGTTTTGACTATATTATTATGAATATACTTAATTTTTCTTCACTTCTGTAATTTAAAACTTTATTAGCCAATTGGGAAGAAAAACTGAGAGTTGGGCATTGATTGATAGGACCCAATAAGTAAACTTTCTTCTTCTTAAATATTCTTTATATATTTTCTCCAAGTGAACATAATTTTTAAACACTCAAAACAATTTCAACATGATGCATTTAACTTCTTATTCCTAAGAGAAATCAGAAAAAATTATTTGAATATATGCTCTTAAAAATAGTTTAAAATTTTTATATTTAAATATGAGTGTCCCCGTGCCAAGGCTGAAACCCAGCTTCTCTTCCTTCTACTTTTATATGGGTAATTCAGTGATAGAAAATTAGAATGAAAACTTTGTGTTCCTTTTGCCACTTTATTATTCTAGAGCCCTACCTGGTCTTTTGGCAACAACTCTGTCCACATCTATCTCTCCCCTCCACCACTATGGTTTTCTTCTGTGACTGCAACCTCCTCTGAGTCTGCCAGCCTGCAGCTGTAAAGCTGGTTATGTTTACAGCAGTAAGTCAACAATTTCAAACTTCTTTTAATTTTGGGAGTCCTGAGAGTACATCTCCTGTATGGCCAAGACTATATTCACTCTACTGGCCTCATAATATCCTGTCAAACAGGGTAGGTGCTTCTGGGTATGGAGTTGACTCTTCAGGAGTTCCAGAAGCCTTTCTGTCCAGCACCATGCACTCAGGTGACAGCGGAGCCATCTGCGCTACTTGGGATCCCAGTCAAAGTGTCCAGAAAAGGAGCAACAGAAGGAATGATCATTTCTTTCCTCCTGTGTTCTATTGGAGGTGTCCCGGAGTTGTGCAATGCTTGCTGCTTGTTTTACAAATTAGGGGGAAATCACTTTTTCACACTGTGATGGTCTTCCCATTGCAGAACCCAGACACTGGTCCAGGGGGCTGGGACAAAAGTAGATTTGAGAAGCGTTCTCTGAACTGTTCTCAGAATTGGACTTGTCTCCCTAGAGCCTTCCCAGGAGTTGATCCTAGGGGATGCAACCACTGGTTTTCTTGGTAGTAGGGAGCCTGCCGTCTGTATCTCATTCCCTTTCATCCCCTAAAAGCCACTTGTATCTCTCTTTTCTCCCAGAATAATCAGTAAATTGGGACTTTCACACTGGGAATCAGAGTAGTCTGACTGGTCTATGGGCACTTTATGCTTTTGACACTACAGCGTAGACATCCTTTAAGGCAGGGTACCAGGATTTAGCCACCATTTTAGAATGGAGAACAGAATTATTAGGGAAACAAAACAGGACTCATCCTGCTCCTCTCCCCACCCGACACCAGAACTAAAAGCCTCTATAGGGCAAGGCAAGTCCAAACCATAGCTATGTCCCATGCCAAGAACAAGCCTATATGGAATTCTCCAGGGAGTTAATGGTCAATAAACCTTGATTATCATGTGGTCTGCTAGTCAGCCCATGAAAGCAAAATCATCTAGCATTGCACCACAATGTAGATAATGGCTGCCTAAGTATTTATTTTTAAAGTAAAATGCATAAATGAGTATTTGAAGAAATTGCATGCCATTTTAAACTTACTGCATTTATAAGCATTAAAATGAAAACATTTCTTGATACTTTGGGTCAAAATAACAAAGGAACAGTTTTGAATTGTAATTGAAAAATGGTAAAAATTTGTGATGATTCAGAACTTACTTACTTTTATATAGTCTTTTTTGCTGAACAAGAAGAAAAATCCAAGTAATTGATTATATTTAGTTGCTGTCAAAAATATACTTTTGGCTGGGCATGGCAGTACATGCCTGGAATCTCAGCACTCAGAAGGCTAAGGTTGGAGGATCACTGTGAGTTTGAGGCAAGCCTGGGCTACGAAGTCAGTGAGTTCAAGGCCAGCCTGAACTGCAGAGTGAAACTCTGTCTCAAAAAAACAAAGGAAAAAAATATATATATATATAGAATTCTACATTTGGAATATATTTATCTTCTGCATTTTGACCACAAACAGTTACCCTTCTCTAAATGCTTTTCAATGTACATGAAGAATATCACTTCATTTTTCTTTATACTTCATGACATTTTTGCAATATTATTAAAATCTTTATGTATTTTTATAATGAAGCTGATACAGTTTTGTTTTGTTTAAAAACTAATTCAACATATTTTCTGATCTGAGTAGGATTTACCAAGAGCCTGCATTGGCAAGCAGAGAAATCCCACTTCTGTCCCTTTGAGATGAAAATGCTTTTCTAAGGTGACTCCCCTTTGCACTCCAGTCTAATGAGTACTGAGATTTTAAATTAGCACATGCCATTTTAACACTTGCTGTAGCATCCAGCAGCACACTCATTGCATTAATCAAAGTGTCACCTTGTTCTATCAGTGAAGGGCACCTCTCATTTAGGTAGCTACTCAAATGGATGCTCAAGGACAACAGAAGATCTCGGCCATTTGTAGTTTATCACTGCTACCCACTGCCCATTGCTGTGAAGATTTACAGTTGCTTTGGATAATAGTCCATATGGAGATATTTATTTGTTTATTAAAGCATGTTAACCTAGCTAGCAATTGGAAAATGGAACTGTTCAGCAGATTTATCTCCTGTAGTTTACTGAGTCAGGTTAATTCATCACAACTACTCAGTGCTCTAATTAAAGGGAAAGGACGGAAAGTTCTTTCATATCCTATATGATGTCTCCATGCATTTCTATCTCTTGGCCAAAATGATTATTTGGAGCAATATATTATGTAACTTTCCTGGCAGCAAGGCCAATATACTAGAATTATTCCACTTCAAAATAAGGTGGTTCTAAATTGAAAACATTCAAAAATATGTTTCTCTTTTTTTTTTTCTCTAGAAAAAAAATATTATCCTTAAGGTTTCCCATCTTTCTGGAGAGTTTATGATGTCTGGAATGCCCTAAGTTAGTGTTTAAAAGACTTGAGATAACCAGTGTGCCAAGGAAGAGCCAAAGTGGGAAACACTTCTGAGGCCACTGTGGAGGGAAGGGACACATAGCTAGGACATTCTTCTGACTTGGCCCCAAGTGTGACATTCCCTCCAGCTATCCTACCTCTGCCCTCCTGAAGAGGTCTCTGTTGAATTTCCTCCAGGTCACCCTTACAGGCGGTTTTAGTAATCCTTGGAGACAAGCCTCTTTGGAAGGATTTCCTTTGAATTTGTACAACACCACCCAGTACAGTATTTGTCCTTTGGCACTGAAGCTGCAGTATCTATTTATGATCACATCTACCAGACAGAAACCTTCATGTGCTGAATATTTTAAAGTCTCTGTCCTCTCTCCGTACTAAGAATCAACAAAGGGTAACAACCTCTTTTTCTATGCACTGTAGCACCAGGCACTGTCATCGGGGCTATGCCAGTGTATATAACGAATTATATTGTGTTTAAATGTATGTACAATATGTTATCAGAAATATGATGAATGCTTAATTTTTTAAAAAATTTATTATATTTAAAGACATTGCCATTAATGCCCCTTCAAAATGCTGCCCCATGCTTTAAACTCACTTATCCCGTCATTCTTACCACTTTCTGAAGCAGCACTGAGAGAACTCATTCATAAGTGTCTTAACTTGCTGTTTGGCTGCCCTGATGTCCTGAGTCAATTCAAAATGTTTACTTTTCATGGTCATTTTGACTTTGAGGAAGAGCCAAAAGTTAAGAGTGCCAGATAAAATGAGCAAGATGGAGGAAGATATAATGGTTTTGTTTGACAAAAATTGCTCTGAAATTTTTGAATCAATTCAGGACACTGAGGCAGCCACAGAAAGAAGAAAATTATATTTAAAAGTGGTTAGTATTTTAAGGGGGATTAATGGCAAAATGTCCTTTACTGTGTGCTATTACCCTTTCTTTCCTATAAAAAGTTCACTCAGGAGCACTAATAAGCAAGAGTATCAAGAAATGAATGTATTCTTTCCTTGCACAGTTCTTTCCAAGCTTGATAATATATTTCGTTTAAATAAAAACAAGCACCAAAATAATACAAGTGAAATTTAGAGGTTTAGCTTTGTTTCTTAGATAGATGCCTGAACTAATGAGTGGTCTTTATTTATGAGTAAGGATCTATTATCATTTTTAATCCTTTTTGTTGTATTCTTAATTACATTGAGCTATGTGCTTTGCACCTATTACCTCATTTCATGTTTATAACACCCTTGTTAATATCACATTACAGTTGTGCCCATTTCATAGATGAAGAAACTAAATCTCAGAGAAAAGAAGGAATTCATATGGCTTATAGTGGTAGACTGGGAGTTAGAACACAGATCTTTCTTCAAAGTCTGGGACTAACTGCCCCACTAGCCTGTGTGTTCTATTGAGGAATTATTTATTTATAGTTCCTAACTACTTTATAGACCTATTAGTCACTAAGAAAAATATGATTTAACACTGTTATTTATCATAAAATCCTAGAAAATCATGTTTAAGCCTAAAAATGTCTTTCATTTTTTTATTTTAGAAAATATTCAAAAATAAAACAGTCCCCTTAAAAATCGTTTTTCCACTTTTTGCAATGTAAAGCAAATAATTTGAGTTTCATAAGGATAGGCTATGTATAAATTTTTTAAACCAACATACTTTATGTGTAAATAGCTAAGACTTCAATTCCCTTTACTATATTTAAAAATGTGGATCCAAGAGGTAACTGATTTCACCTCAATCAAATATTATATTTACTCAGTAGTTGTCAGCTCCAGTGGATGAAACATGGTCATTTCTTTTCACATGGTTAATGTGATTCAAGTCAAGTGTCCAAATTCTACCAAAGCCAGAGACTGGGGAATAACATTTCACTTTCTCTACTTAGTGTCCTGAAGTTGATGGTTTCCGTTAAGAAATTTTTAAATTTTAACCTTAGGATCATTATTACTGTGTTCAAATTTTGATACCCTTTCTCAATACACTCTTTGGCAGAGTAGAAGTTAGCATCTGACAGTTTAAGAAAGCATTCTTGCTAATACCAACTCTTGGAGTATTTTTTTTTTATTTAAAGAAAAAACAAAACAGAATAAAGGGTAGCAACAATACAGAATTACAAGGAAAAAAAGGAAAAGAACAACAACAACAAAACCTAAGAGATTATTACTTGACAAATTACATACTGACTTCTTGGAAACAGTTGTTCAAATTATAAAGTTAAAACATGTAAAGTAGACATTCAAACAGTAAGTCTGTTAACAGTTCTGTTCCATGATCTGACAAAAATACCCAACAATATGGTCATTCATCTTACCCACTCAATTATATCAAAAGGGTAAAATTAAACACAACAAAACAGAACAAAGCAGATCACAAGCCTGTGTTCAATTTTTGATAGTCTATCTTTGGTTTCTTTCAAGCAGTTTTGCCAGTTTTCTATGGAGTCTTTAGTTGCCTGATAATCTCTTTGAATTTGCTTCATGAATTCTAGGTTTTTCTTGTTTTCTTCATTAAACACTTTTCTCCTTTTGTGTTCCTCCATTCTTCTGTCTGTGTCTTCTTGAGAGGTGTCCAGCCTTTCTTTTATTAATCTACTTATCTACTTATCTCTTGTTTAATTTGAATTAATATTTCAGCTTTGATCCCGCTTACGAGGTCCTGAAAATATCTCTTTATGTCTGCTACTGCTGTGTTTGATGTTGCATGTTTGCTGCCCTCAATCTCTTTTGTATTTACCTCTCCTGGATCAATGTTCTCAGGGTTGGGGGCTGGGGTTCTTTTCCTTATTTCTCCCACTTGTCATGTTTTTGGTTATTTCCATACACATGTACAGAGTAATTCCAAGTCCCTTTTCTTGGTGGTTAAGGCTCCTCTGGAGCACGCAGGCCAGGGGTTTCTGCCCTCTGCCGGCCACTATCAGAGACTGAAGTTCAAGCAAGCACAGTGTGCGCTGGTTCCTCTCCTCTGGGCCAGTCAACCTTTTCAGGTCTTCACTGCGTCAGTGTGCGGCTGTGCTCAGGGAATTAGTTTGTAGCAACCCATTGGGTCCCGGCCAGGGGCACGGCCCAATCCAAGCAGATTCCACCAATCTGCTCAGCAAGTGGAGCAACCAACTGAAGCCACTTCCTTATGGAGTTAGGGCTCTCCTGCCCAAATCCAACATGTCTTCCAGTCGGTTTCCCCTTTCCCATTGGAGGGTCTTATTCCCATCACTCACCATGTGTTGATGCCGGTCCTTGAGAACTGCTGGGCTCCCAGACCTCCGACTTCAGCGTGGCTGCAGCGCAAATTCACGTTGCCTCTGGGTGGGTCGCATGCAGGGCCGGGTCTGGGTGAGCTGCACACAGGGATGTTCAGCTCCACACTCCACACTCCAGCGGCTCAAGCCAGTTGCATCGGCACAGTTCGGTCGGTCAGGTCAGGCAGGAATTCAAGCTGCTCGAGGAGGGCGCCGTGCTTGCTGATATTAGCTTCACTAATGATAGCCCCAGGACCTCATATTTGAGCAGTATTTTTAACTTTAGTTTCTTCCTGGGTTGAGAGAGTGCATCTCTCTCTGTTTGGGTCTCTCCAGGGTGTTAAATTCTGGCATTTAAGCTGTCTCTCTCAGAGAGGATCTCTCTCCTGCGACCTACGGGTCCACCATCTTTGGAAAACTCCAACTCTTGGAGTATTGTAGCAATGCAGGTTTCTTGTTACCATTTTCAGGAAAGGAAACTGAAGGATGAGAATAACCTGTCTTATACAGTAGGTTACACAGTGATGACATGGAGAAACCCCAATCCAGTTCATGAGATTCCATATGCCTGCTCACTGTGATATTATGTGGGCATCAAAAAAGGTGTCATAGGGCTCTAACAATTTGAGAAATAACTGCATGTTCCTCCATACCACTTCCCCAGTGCTGTCCTCCTCAAATGCTTCTCCAAGGCTAAGATCTCATTACAAAGAACTATTTTCTCTTCTCTATCAGCCCTACTTTTCTAGATCAGAAGAGACATCATCCACTTATATTACCCTATCCCTAGATAACTCACCTAGGATCATTCTAATCTACTTTCATCATTTTATCCAGGTGAAAAAAATCCCTTAATGAAAGGAATCTGGGGCATTTTATGACTTGCAAAATTATAAGAATTGATGCAAAATGGAGCACAGGAGCCAAAGTAAATATATTTTCATTAAGGGATATTTGCAATTATAGTGAGCTGAGTGGTTTTGTGCTGTCTAGTTAAACATGATAAAGGACTGCAGATTACTTTAGCATCATTTCAGACAAAACTACTTAAAATACTAATTACACTACCATGGAGCTTTTCTTTCTCATCCCTCTAGTCTGACAGAGCCATTTTTTTCTTGCCATATTCTCCCTGCTTGTGTCTCATTCTGCCCTCCAGAGTTCTCTCTTGACAGCTCCATAAGTGAAACTAGATCTCTGCAAAGCCTCAAAACAGGCCCCCTTTGTGCAGTACTACAACTGAGGAAGGGTTCAACAAACTGTTTCTGCAAAAAGCCACATAATAAATATTTTGGGCTTCGTGGACCATATGGTCTCTATTGCAGCTGCTCAACCATTTTATTGCCACAAAATGATGCCCTAGTCAATGTGTAAATGAATTAGTGCAGCTGGACTCTGATGAAATTTCATCCATTGGATATTGAAACTTGGACTTTAAAAAATTTCCACTTATGATAAAATAGTATTATTTTAATTTTTTTTTAACTCATGACCTCACACCTGCCAGGCAGGTGCTTATGCCACTGAGCTAAATCCACTGAACTAAAACGATTTTAAAAGTAAAAACTAATCTTAGCTGGTAAGCCAGTTAGTTAATCTGTGTTCTAAGGCACTGTGATACTGGATGTGGTTAGTCTTACAAACTGCTATAGGAGCTTACTTTGTCTTGAATCACTAATTTGCTGAATTCTAGTTAACACAAATCTATGACTTTGAATTAAAAGAAAGTGAAAAAAATCCTTGTGGGTGAGTGTTAATGGTTTGTAGCTTGATGTTCTCCTCACAAAGCCTCATATTGTCATGGGGGCAGGCTTTTCATAGGTGGCTGAATCTCGGGTTTGTGATTTGTTTATGGTCCAATGCTGTAATCATGGAAGTGAGTGTTACCCCCGTCCTAGGGCAGTTAGCCTGCACACACTACAAGGGACATCTGGAGGCTTGCTTCTTCCCTCTCATGGCTTTTGCTGTCTTCTACCACTTTAAACTATTATCTCTCTGCCATGTGCCAACCAGGCTTGGAGCCAACCGGTTATGGACTGAAACCTCTACAAACTGTGAACTAAATAAACCTTTACTCCTTTAATTTTGGGTTCTGAGTATTTTGTCTCAGCAGTGCAAAACGTAACCAAGACAGAATTTGATATCAGAATGTGGGGTCATGGCTATGATATTACCTGGCTATGTGGCTCAAGAGCCTTTGGAACTGGCCTGTTAGAAGGGGAAGAGTTAGGAAAGTTTCAGAGGTTCTGGCTGAAAACATAAAGCTGGACCTACTCCCATGCACAGCATGGGAGATTCTGCTCAGAGTTCAGAACTCCAGAAGGCTTATAAAACTTTTAAACTTCTGCCAGTAAAGACCAGGCTCTGGAGATTTCTGCTGGAAAGAAGGACTGCATTGGTTGTTGAACTCCAGATGATGTATGTTGTGGTGTGGCAAAAAGTTTGTCTGCATTTTTCTTGTGTCCACTTTGCCTAAGACTAAGATTAAAGGTAGGAAACTAACTAATCTGGTAAAAGAATTTCAAGGAAGTCTAATGTTGAAGTGGTGGTATGGCTACAGTTGGGGCTCTTAGCCAGATTTATGTTGAGAATCAAGAACAAAGAGCCCAGAAGAATGATTTAAAATGTTATGAGCATGACCAGGAAGGAAGTTCCAGTAAATCTGTGGACTTCAAACATAGAGCAGAGTACATCTTCATTGTTGAAAAGGAACAGGACTTGCTTTGACCCCATTCCTTTGTATCCGCCAGCTTGCAATGTCTATCATGTGCCACTGAATATTGGAATGTTTGACTTTCTTTTCATTTGTACAGGGCCTCCTAGCTGAGAGTTTTCCTTAAATCTCACAGGAGACTTTGGACTTGGACTTTTCAGCAATACTGAAACTGTTAGGACTTTGGCAACTCTTGAATATGAACTAACTGCCTTTTTCATAGAGGGATGTACATGAGTCTTTGGGGGCCTTTGGGTGAAATGTTATGGTTTCTGTCTACATCTTCCCCCAAAGCCTCATATAGGCCTGTTTAACTTTGGATGTTGAATATTTTGTCTCAGCAACAAGAGAAAAGTGACTAAAACAGAGAGATGCTATTAGACACTACTGGATACAAGAACAAAATTGGGCAAGCAATTTTTAGTGACCCAGATGCTTCTGATTCAGATGATTTTGCAGTCTAGAGAGAACACCAATTGTTTTGCAATCATCATAACTACCAAGTGCTACTGAGTTAGGACTGAGAATGTTTCTCAGAGGTCATATAATTTAAGAAACTGAGGAGAGCATAATTCAGGATTTAAACAGAGCTCTTGCTAAATGTTGTTGTGCCCAGAAGCAATATCATGTGACCACTGCAAACACTATTTACATTTCAAATGCATCTTCAAATTTACTTTTATGGCTACTCTCCTAGGTGTTTTTAATACATGTAAAGTATAAACTTCACAAAAAGGCTTCTGTAGGAACTATAAAATATTTTATGTCTTTATTTCTGGAAGCCTTTTGTAATTCCTTAAAGACATTCTTGTGAGGATTGTAGAATACAGGTCACAATGTGAGGGAACAAGTAACAAGAACGGTAGGTCAGGACATATGAGTTAGAAAATATAATGAGAGGAAAAAGACAAAATGGCATAGTAAGCATCAAGAGAGCATATAATGGGTTGACAGGGAGAGGAAGATTAATTCTTGCTGTTTAGCACCACTGCCTGTGAACTCAGACACCTACACCACTAGGAGTAAATTACAGCATTGCAGGTGCCTTTGCTTTTTATCAGAGAGAGTTATTAAATTGCATGTTTTATAACTTAGGTTATTATCCTTTCTATAAATGCTGTATCGTGTTATTATCCTAAAGAATGCATTTGTTGTTTCTATACAAGGATATAAGATTTCCTTTCTGTGTTCCCATGGAGACAACACCAGGATACTGGGCACTCAGATATGGCACTTTATATGACCATACTTATTAGGTAATCTGCAACTATCACAGCTGGGGGAGGACATCTATCATACACTTCCTTGGAGATTGTAGGTCACAAATCTTTATATGGAAATAGTGGGGGCTTGAGTTTCAATTTTTAAAATTTATTGAGCTACAACTGTATTAAAGCATTCAGCTGACTTCTCAAGACTAACAGATAACTGAGACATGGCTCTATTCTTGCAAGATGTATGAATCTAAGAACTGTCTGGACAATGGAGCAATAAAAAGCCCTTGTACACATTCCAGACTATATTTGTCCTCCTGAGATAGCCAAAGCCACTACAGCTAAATGATAGTGAAAAATAATTAGTAGCAAAGTCCGGGGAAAATACAGTGACTGATGAAAGACTAATTCACAAGTAGCTCCTGTTGCTGCCCTCTTCCTTCCTGGATTCTTCGTAATCCCAGTGGACACTAGTTCCACATAGTAGCTGGGTGGAAGACTAACTCTTCTATTTCTATACCAACTGGAGGAGAAAGCAGCCTTGACTTTAGAAATATATTATTTAATTCCTCAAATCCAAGAATTCACCAAATGTAAGATGGGGTTTTTTTTGTATATGCCTTTAAGAAGGAAAATTACAATTACAATTGTAAGATGTTATTGATTGCATGATACATATTGATATCAAGGATATTAAAATGTGAAAATGAGTATGAATCTTACAATTAATGAAATACAAGCAATCTTGGGATAAATCCTTTAATAGCTAACAATAGAAATTGACCATGTGCTCTGTTATCAGTGCTTTTGAATATTGTGTTTGGTGCTTTTAAAGTCAATATGTCTACAAAAGGCCTATCTGTGTGTTTATATGAGATCATCAACATTATATTGTGAAGTAGGCTTTGTGTTAGATAATTGTGCCCAACTTCAGTATCATGTATGTGTTGTGAGCATATTTGAGGTAAACAAATTTAAGTTGTGATGTTCATAGGGTAGGTATACTAAATGTATTTTCAACAATGCAATTTTGACTGAAAATAGGTTTATCAGAACTTAACCTGTCCTCAGTCAAGGCACATCTACATAGTAATTTAAAATTCTATAAAGCAATTCATGTTCATTAGTTTGAGATAACATATTTAAAAATAAAACTCCAAAACTACAATATGGCAGAGCCACCCTTTGACAGCCATTCCACTAAGTTGATAACCAAGGTCTTCAGGTCACACTAGGGGTACTTTAAGATCCTACATGATACTGTAGAACTTCTACAGCTCCAAGAACTCAGTCTCAAGGCTGTGTTCCTCTAGTGCTTCAAGGTTTCTTTCCTGTTGTTGATCTATACTTCCTCCTTAGGTACTCTCATCCACTCTTTATTGATTTATACACCATTTTCTGATAATTCCAAAATTCATACCTCTAGATTCAGTTTCATCCTTGAATGGCAAAAGTAAACCACAGGCAAACTGCTGACTTCCCCATGGTCTTCCAGTGGGGACATTTAGTATACCTCATATTTCACACTTCCAAACAGAAATGTTGAAGCCTTTTCAGTCTTGATCCCTTTTATGAGGGGACATCCCAGAGCTCAGGATAAAACCATCAAGCCCACATCACTTTGGCTTTTGTGTTAGTTTTTCCATCATTTAACAAAATAGCTGAGAAAATCAGCTTAAAGAAAGAAAAACATGTTGGCTCACAATGTTAGGATTTTCAGTCTATATTCTCATGATTCTGTTGTTTCTGTGCCTGTGGTGAGGCAGAGAGGATGTGGTGAAGCAGAGTTGCTCACTTAATGGTGCCAGAAAGAAGAAAGGGAGAAAAGGAGAGAAGGAGAGAAGGGGAGAAGGAGAGGAGAGGGACAGATATGGAGGTAATTAATCACAGACAAGATATAGTCCCCATAGACATACCCACCATGACCCATTCCCTATCTCCTAAATTTACACTGCCCCCTAGTAATACATCTGCCTTTCAGCCAGTCTCCCAGACCTCACAGATACCTGCGTTCTTCTTCCTTCTGTCTGCAGTGTGTTCCCTGCGCCCATAAGGCTTTTGCCCTCGTGTCACTTAGGTCTCTCCTCAAAACTGACCTCCTCACTAAAAGTGACCTAATCACAGTTGTCTTCCCTGACGACTCTGGCAAACCTGCAGGTTCTCCCTATACTCTGCTCATGGATATAGCACCAAGTGACTGCAGTTTATGTGTCCACCAGACTATTCCTTGCAATCTTTGTCTTGTTTTCTGTCCTCTTTTTTTTTTCCCATACTTGAGATGAACACAGGATCTTCAGAGTTGCATCCTAGGCCCTTTTTATTTAGCTCTTGATTTTATTTTGAGACAGGGTCTCTCTAAGTCACTAATTTTCTCAGGCTGGGCTTAAACTTCTGATCATTTGCCTCAGCCTCCCAAAGTACTAGGATTGCAGATCAATGCCACTACATCCAACTCAATTTCACATTCTTAAATGTGCCATGAGAGCCATAAGAATAGAGACTGTCTCCTTATTACTCACTCCCTAGTGAGTGCTGATACAGGTGCAGGAGATAGGTTGGTGGACAGCATTCCAGAATTATATTTTAAAGAAATGAGTGATAATAAAGTTATATGGTAGGGTTCAGTATGTGGCTCAACAACTCTATTATTTTATAGTCATGAAGAATCTAATCAGTGATGATCTAAATCTTCAAGGTAGCATATGCTGTATTAATGTAATTTCATGCCTAGTGTTTGGGAGACTTCTTGGATATATTTTATAATAACAACTGAAGATGATTCTAGAATAGGCTAAAATTCAGAATTTTTAATGAAATGAATACCTATATGAAGTGCAATCAAAATATGCAGTGAATATTTATTTTTTAAAAAATTTATTAGCGATACATTGCCATTAATCGTCCTCAAAATACTCCCCTTCTCTACTATCACACTTATGCCATCATTCTTGCCACTTTGTGAAGCAATTCTGGAGATCCTCTTTTGTGAGTGTATCTTTGCAAGATATGATAAAAAGTATAGTGAATTCAAATGGTGAGTGTCATCCAATGGGAAGCAGGCTTATGAAAATATTATGGTGTGTCCTCATCTACCTTATTCACCAGATATGACACCATGTGACTTTGCACTGTTCCTTAACATCAAAATGAATGTAACAAGTAAGTATTTTGAATGGATTCAAGACATCAAGCCAGTCAGAATTATAACACAATTAATGGAATGACTTTATAAATATTACCTGTATCTCCTTGTGTGTGTCAGGAATATGCCTCTACTGTCTAGACTTGAGAGTTGCTTTTTGGTGACCTGTACAGTGAATAACTTATTAGTGTTCCTCACTTGTCTTCAGGAGTTACCAAGAGAGCTAAATTTAGCTTAGTCTAATATTTCATCCCTGCCTGAATTAAGGGACTATAGCTCATATGGAGCCACAGTGACTCAACTCAGAAGTTCATGGAACGTCTGTCCAATTTCCAAAACCATTGATTACACTGTGGGGTACCATAACTTTATATTAAAGTTCCTACTAAATCTGACTGTGTAAAACTATTTCTAGAATAAAACCATTGAAGATGATAGCAAGCCCAGGGCAAGACCACTGGGGGATCAAGTAATAACATTAACTGAAGAAGACTATCGCTTTGTTTATTCTGGTCAATATTAAATTTTGTCTCTCTCTTCTCTTTTCAATTTGTGACTATGTACTCTGGGAAGAAAAATATAGTGAGATATCAAAATTATAATCCCTTAGCATAGTCTTTGAAGGTCTGCACTTGCTTTATGATTTTGTTCTCTGGCTGTTCTTCATTTTTATTGACTGGCCACCTCACTTCTGCCATCCAGGTTACTAAAATTATAAACAGGGAAGGAACCATGGTATCCAGTCATCACACTATATGTAATGTTGAAAGGGTTCGATTCCTATAGAATTGTACTTCATTTACTGATATACAAAAAATTAAAATATTGAATGTGTGATTCAATGGATGGTGATAGACAGGAGACACAATGACTCAGATGTCTGTTCTTGATGTTAGTAATGTAGGTGGCTGGGGTGAGGGGCTGGGTCCCAGCTGTTCTTTCAGTTCCCCGTGTCTACTCCTATTAAATAATGTTATTGGAAGGCATTTGCAGTTTAAACTGGCATTGTCAGCTTTATTTCTAATATTTAAAAGAGAATACCCTTCTGCTCCTTGGTAAAAATTCATAGCTCAGTGTTCTTGTCTCACCATGTTGCTAAGAACAAGTTGCAAGCCTTTGGCTCCCATGGGCTATTCCATCTGAAACCAGAACCAAAGAAGTCCTAGAACACTATTTACTTGCAGAATCATATTTTGATGACTGTCATCAGGAGTCAGATTGCATTATTTTGGGGAAAAACAGAAAAAGAAAAAAATCTACTTCACTTCTGCTTATAGATTGAATTATATCTCCCCAAAATATATAGTGACATCCTAATACCTGGCACCTGTGGATTTTATATTATTTAGAAAAAGAGTCTTTGAAGATGTGATCAATTTAAGATGAGATCATGTTGGATTAGGTTGGGCTGAAATTCACTGACCAGTGTTTTTATAAAAAGAAAGGATGAGACACAGAGAAGAGACTGTCATATAAAGGAAGGGCCAAAGACTGAAATGATGTATCTACAAAGTAAAAACATCAAAATCGTCAGGATCCTATCTCAAAAGCTGCAGAAGAAAGCACCTTCAGTATCCACTGTATTTTAGGTTTCTGGCCTCCAGAGCAGTAAGAGAACACATTTATGTTGTGTTCAGTTAACCACTTTGTGGTGGACACAGGAAACTAAGCACCTCCTTTCATTTTCTTCTCCCTAAGTCTCTCTGAGGAATTGGCTTGAATGTACCTGATAAGTAAAGTAGATAAAATGACCTGGATGCAAATGTGCATAGGAAAGTCCCTGTGAAATATGTGGAGTGACTGGCCTAGAAAGTCAGTGCCTTGAAGCTTAACTCCTGTTCTTTGGTTCTTAATCCAGGGCTATAAAACATAAAAAAATAATGTGTGTGGTTAAAATTATGAAACCCCTCTGCAACATCTTTCCTGTTGCTTGGATCTTTAGTCACCTCTAGCATATACTCACTTGACATTGAATGTGAAACCAAGAACAAACTATTCTGGAAAAACAGATGCTACCGGTCTCCTGAAGCTGATGGTAAAGGCCATGCACCTACAGTCTGAGAGCCCTACTCTGACCACCAACTGCCAACCCAACAGGCTGCTTCCCAGCTCTATAACAACTAAGATGGTAGTGAATGAATCTAGTAAGAGAACTGAATTCAAAGCTGTTGCAAAGCTATTGAACCAATGTATAAGGGCTCCTTAAGAAGCCCAGAACCAGTGAAAATCTCGTAGTGAGCTACTGTCACTGACACTACACTGGTGCCTTCACTCCTTTTGGAAGCCAAGAAAAGCCCCAGCAGTTGAAACTAAGGAACCCTTCTTAAAGGGAGGCCAATGTATTCTGCAGGGAGGAATTTACATACAGACATGTGAATGCCAGAAGAGTAATCCTTAGTAAATTGTGCTTCTGTTCCAGTGAAAATTGGAAGCATATAATCCCAGATTTTAAAAAAAATATTGTGATAAAACCCAAGGGATAGTCAGAGCTAGAAAGTGATTTTCCTAAATCTCACATTCAGCTGGCTACAGAGAGGCACTGACTAGGGCTGACTCCTGAGCACAAAATGGATGGAAAGACTGAACCAGACCCTAATTACAAGATGGCATTATGGATGGGAAGATCACAGAACCTGTGTGTTTTTGTCCATTCAGGCTGCCACTTTAAAATACCATAAATACTTATTTGATAAGAAACAAATATTTATTTCTTATAGTTCTGGAGGGTGGTATCCAAGGTGAGACCCTGGCAGATATGGTATCTGGGAAGGATCTACTTCCTGAATTATAGACCACATGCTTTGCTTTAACCTCACATGGAATAATAAGTAGAAAAGCTGTGTATTGGCAGGGCGAGGTCTGCCAAAAGGACATTAATTTCATTGTGAAGACTCCACTTTTGTGTTCTAATTGACTCTAAAGACTCCATCTCTTAATACTACCGCTTTAGGGGCTAAGATGTCAACATATGAATTTGGGGAAATACAAACACTGAGACCACAGCACTATGAGAATAACACCCAAGTTACAGACACCAGGGAAGTAGAAGAGGGATGAAGAGTGATGTGAGGTGGCCAGCTGGTTAGTCACCATAAGGTACTTATTAAAATCTTTCTGCTTAGGCCTACTGAGCCCTAGGTAATATGCCACAGGATTTTTGTTAATTAACCAGCTCATTAATTAATAATGATTGCCCATATTTTGTGAGCAGAGTATTTTCAGAATAATTGGTGTTTTCCTTATAATAAATTGTTAGAAACTGTCCCTTTCTTGTTCCAACATGCCCCAACCTCCTGCACTTGTCAGACCTTAACTGCAGCACAGAGAAGAACAGAACTCAGTTTCTCAGTCACCACTTAGTCACACTGGCCTTCGTTTTTCTGGTCACTGTGATTATAAACACTACAATAAGCCTTAATGACAAAAATATAGTACCCATAGGCCAGTTTTCTCATGCTCGTGAGCCTATTTTGCTCTTTATTGTTAAGTGGGTAATGTTGCAATACATCTAAATGCATGTGTTCTTGGGATGAGAGCTGTACCCGTTTTATGGAATTCTGGCTTTTGACAATGAAATTCAAAATGTCAGCTACTGAAGTGTGTGTGTGGGTTTTTTTTAATATAAATCTGGTTTCTTTAGAAGGGAATTATGTCTGGGCCTAAGGTCTTTTGACAGAAGGATGAAATCATAATGTTACATTTTCACGCCAGCATATACTACTAAAGATTAGCTTTTAGCTAGATGAGAAAGACTTATAGCTGTGAAATGCTTGGGCCACTTAAAGTAATGAATTAGAACAGAATAAATTAACAAAACATATATCACATTTTAGAAAATTCCATAAATAACCTGTATTACTAATTTTTACCTTCACATAGGAAGCACTGATTTTTACCTTCACAGTAGGAAAGGCTAATTAATACTAATACTTAACATTATTTGATTGTCTAAAATGCTCTCAGCTCTTCCAGTTTTATTCAGTCTCTCAATCTCATTGATTAGTGCTACAAAATTTGAGAAATGAAGAAAACTTTAAATATTAAGAAAATTACCAATAATCCCACAATGTAGATTTAACAAACTATAAATGTTATTGTTTCACTGTCTATTATCTTTTTGTCATTGTCTTAGTTACTTTTTACTCATTGCTGAGACAAAATATCTGATGCCCAAAGTTGGGAAAGGAAAAGTTTATTTCTTACAGTTTTTGGAGGTTTCAGTCCATACTCAGTTGGCTCCAAGGCAAGGTGGCATGGCGGGGCCACAGTTCATGGTGGCTGCAAACAGCAAGGTGGAAACCAGTAAGAGAGAGACACACCTTTTTCCTGCCATTACATCACATCCTGGCTCCACCCCCTGGGAGGGTGTAGCACTGACACCCCCAATCCAAGCACTAGACAATGAACCAATCACAAATGCACAATGCAAAGGCACGAGGCTTGGGGGCCACTGACATAACCCATGACAGTCATCTTTTATGGTTTAGCTCCAAGATGTCACCCAGAAGTCTGAAGTCTTAACAGGGTGGAGATGGGGCTTTTGAAAAGCAGTTGAATCGTGATGGCAAGGACCACATCAGTCCATTTGAGTTCACAACTAAATGAACTGTTAGGCAGGACACAGTTGGAGGAAGTAGGTCACCAGAGCATGGAGGGTATGTCTCTTCTCAGACTCTTTCTTTCTTTTTGTTTTCTAACTGCTGTGAGGTGAGCAGCTTTCCTACACTGTGTCCTTCCATTTCTACTTCAGTGCCAGCCAACCATCCACTGAAACTCTTAAACCCATGAACAAAATGAACCTTTTCTCTTTTAAGCAGTATATGTCAGGTATTTTATCCCCTGGATGAAAAGCTGATCAAAACATCATCTGAAGTAAAATTTAAAACATAATACTCATGCAATCACTTATTTGGCCACTGTGTGGTTTTGATTGTATGGCATAGGCCAGGAGCCAGGAAGATAAGAAAGATACTATGTTGAATAAGACTTGTTCTTGATGTGGAGAAGAGGGATTTGTATTACTTGGCTATCATATCTTATTTAAAGTCAATAAGCAGCAAACACATCTACCATTGCCTGGGGAGAGTTTATTCAAGGGTGTCCCAAGATAGGTATCATTATTTATTTTCTATTTTAAAGATAAAGAAACAAAGAAGCATGTAAGCATTCCTATATGTGTAAGTTTAATAAGCCACCTGGCTGACATGGAATTCAAGCATTTGTTTATACCTTCTGGGATTCATGTGCTGCCTTAGGAAGCCAGTCAGCCTTTGGACAAGAAATCAAAACTGACTGACATGCTGGGGTGCACTGCAGTGGGCAGATCCCTAGCCAAGAAGACAAGAGGCTACATTAGTGATGACCATTCCTTGGGACTGCTCAAACAGTGAAACAGGCTGTTTTGTGTCTGTGTTTTACATGGAAGATATTTGTAGATTTTTTTGGAAGAAAGGGTCTGTGACAAACATTGCTCTTGTTATCACTGCTGAGTTTAAATACTAATAAGACATTAGGAAACAAGATCTAGGAAACAAGATCTTTTGCAAATGGAAAGGGTACCATGAGATGGAGGGAGAGGACAGAGTGAGGAGGGGAGAACATTTAAAGGAATTAAAATGTATTGTCCACCTGTACTGACTCCCTGTGATTATATACTGCAAAGATGTACTAATAAAAATGAAAAATTAAAACAAAGACTGATCCCAGCCAATCAATCAATATGAAACTACTAGAGATCAAAAATGTACCTTGACCTAAGAGGATTAACACTCATATAACATCAGAGGGGCCAAGTTCTGAAAGACCTTTTGAAGTAGAATAGACAAGTAGAATGGGTGATCTGTTAGAAGCTGGGACCAAGAGAGAGAAAAGAACTCAGGATGAGCTTACATTTCCAACTTCTGACTTACCTGAATGTTAATGATAGTATTAAGAAGTCTTAATAGGAATGTCATATACAACTTGTGAGTGGCAAAGTTTGTCAGAATTATTTCTGGTCATTTATATGAACATGTCCAGTTATAGAGCAGCCATTAAAACACAAAAAAATCAATTTAAAAGACTTTTCTATCGAAAATTCTTAGATGTTGTGCTTGTTTGCTGGAAACATTCAACTCATTCTTAAAAATTAAGAATGCTTAGTTATACTACTCATAAGTGGATTTACTTTTTTCTTTCTTTCTTTTTTTTTTTTTTTTGGTTTTTCAGGAAAAAAAGAAAAGAAAAACAGCCAGTTCCAGAAGTTAGAAACATAAGATTAATATTGAAATCTTAAATTATCCATTTAAATATTCTTATTTTTCTGAAAATAAGAGAGCTTTTGGTTTATTCATCATTATAACTTAATTTAACTCTTTTTGAGTTTATGGATTTTTAAGTCACTTGTTTTTAGTAAGATATGCTTTAAATTTTTTCACTTGTTCTTTTATTGGTTAACTTTGTTTTTAATTACTTGTTTTTAAAATTCAAAATGAGATTTTTGTCATTACTTGAAAAAGATCTATCTGCCAATGTATAGACAAGCCAGTTTGTATAGGCTTTGACATAAATAAGGTGTCATGAATATCTTTGTTTTATTGAATGGCCAGTCACAATTTGATTTTTTACTGCAGGGTTTTTGCCATCCAATTTCAGTGTTAAACTATTTTAAAACTAACACCTCTAAAAGTTGTCATAACTCTAAATAAAATGATGATTACTCTAGTGGATATGCTGTACTGAGGCAATTGCCTGCCCACCTAGAAAGCCTGAGCAGAGCCACTTTATGTTCTTTTGGCAATAGAACAAATGAAACATTCTTGACTTAAATGCCATTTCCACACTTCTCTTCCCTAATGTTAAGACCTTCCATTCTTTGTGCTCTGATTGTCTCTGCTTGAAAAATCTAAACTGAAGGAAAGAGCTGTGAATCTCTTTTTCATGGAAAGTCTTTGCAGCTGGGCCTTTGGGGTTGCTTCACAAAGCACAGGGTAGAGACCCAGGCCCCTGAACAAGCTCCTTCCCCACTCCTGAGAAGCTTCTATTTCAAGCCGACCTACTGGGAATAGCGATGAAATTAATATGTGGGAAGATCTAGAGAAAAGATGAGGAGGGCAGACCTGCTTGGTAGAGAACTTCATTGGCACAGCTATTGTAAACATGGCTTGTACTTTGTATTACAATTATGTGGAAGCTAGTGCAACCAGAGGAACAGCAAGAATTTGCTGAAGGCTTTCAACCAAAGCCACCCTCCACACCTGTGTGAGCTACCCCTCCATGAGCAATCACCTGGCCACTTTTAGGTGGGTTCTTTGCCTTTGCCTGCTCCAGAGTTAGCTCTTCCCTTGGGCTGGCCCCTGGGGTTCGAGTCTTCTGAGAAGGAAGGGTGGGAGGGAAGAGTTGAGGGAGAAAACAGTTTCCCTTGGGCTAAACATAGTAGAATAGTATTATTTAACATCTTAAATAAAATGAAATCACTTGCATTTTCATGAAAGTGTGAAGTGTTTAAATGCATTAAACCAACAGTATGTTAAGGTCCAATGTTTTTGAGTCATTTGAAAGTGAAACTTGCCTGACCTGAATTTCTGGTAGCAAACCAGACCTAAGGTGAGGGGAGGCCACCTCTATCCTCAACACTTTCCAGGTGTGAATAGCCATGTTTCCCATGGATGTGTTTATGTGTTCCATTAGATGCTGTGGTGATGCTGTGTGACGGGTAGTATGGACAATATGTCACTTTCCTGAAATCTAAACAGTGATAAAATCTGGGACATCATATTGGGTTATGAGCCTGCATAGCAATATTCCCATTTTACAGGGGAAATAAAGGCCAAAATGTCTCCGGACTTAGCCATTGGCAAAGGCAAAGCTGATCCGCTCCCTGGAGTCTGGTGGAAGCTGTGCTTGTCACCTCCATGTGTTATTGTCACTATTCACCAGGTGATCTTTATGCTTTCAAGGCATATAAGCAAAAACACACGTCACTGTCACCACTCCTCCAAACAACATGACCTGTCATTACAGCCACTGTGGCTGCTCCTGCAATGGTTTAAATTGGCAGAAGAATGCACATGCCAGTTAATGGAAGAAATGACAATCTACTTACCATCTGGGATCTCATCAGAGAGCGAGGCTAAAAAAATTATACTTCCTTGCAAAGCAACACATCCCTCCTCAAAGCTCTTGATACTTGCATATATGTGAGGTTTTTAATTCCATCTCTTTTGGCTTACTGAAGGTTTTTTTTTTGGCCAATGTTAACATTTTGAATTGTCCCTCTATGCAGTTCTTTCATTATGTTTTGCACAAAATATAGTAACCATCTTTCCCAAAATATATACATATTTATTCAATACTTCACTGTCAGACACCATTGCAGATGTTGAAAGCTGCATCTCTGCCCTCAGAGAGCTTGCACTTTGGGATTGAAAATAGATGGTAAATGAAGGAAGAAGTAAATGCACAAGAAATGGAATCCATACTACAGAAAGAATGAAAGCAGGCTACAAAGCCTGGATGAGGAATTGTGGGGAAGAGTACTCTGGAATTATGCAAAATGGTGACAGAAGGTATTTATAGCAAATAATATTTAAATATCAACCCAGAGGAGCTAGGTAAGTACTTTTGGAGGCAAGTCCTGGGCAGAGTGAACAAATGCAAAGGTTCTGGAGTAGAGGCAAGCTCTGTGAGTGTTTCTTCAGTGCAAATCACAGCAATTTAACGTGGTGAGAGCAGAGTAAGGAGATAGGTATGGAAAAGTAGCAAGCGAGTAGATTCATAGAGCCTCATGGACTTTGTGGGATGTGAGAGAGAATTAAAGGGTTTCAAGCATAAAGCTAGTTGTGATTTAAGGGACTACCATGTTGAGAGAAGTCTACAGATGAACTGAAGATGAGTACACAAAGGTCTCTTGCAGTGATCCAGATCCAACATGACAGTGGCTTTTCCCAAGGTGGCTCTGCTGGAGCATGAGAAACAGCCAGGTTCTGGACTTGTGTGAGGTATACAGGACAGATATGGTGAGAAATAAAAAGCAGAGTCAAAGATGGCACTACAGAACTAGATGTAAGTCACTAGAAGACTGGGGTGTCCATTCAGTGAGGTAGGAAGTAACAAAATCAATAGTTTGAGGTTCACTATTCAAGCAGAAATGAAAAAAAAAAAATACCCCAGCACATGTCCAAATCAAGTGAGAATACAGTCTTGCCAACAAACAGGCAGTCTTTACAGACAGAAAGACCAGAGGAAAGCCTAAGGCCTGACTCAGAGTCACTAGAACCTGGGCCTGGCACAGCACGACCAGTAAGCCTAGGGTGTAGGGCACAGCCCACAAACAGCATAGCCCATGTCTACCTACAGTATGCATTTCCTTCTTCATATCACAGTCAAACTCCTTTGTAAGAAATGGTCCATACTCATCTATTTTTTTTTTCCTGGTAACACTTTAGCTGTTTGTCTTTGATCTTTACAGAAATCACCTTTTAGTTTTGGTTCTATACCTCATTTTTCCTTTGAAGTATTATTTTTAGAATATCCTTTCAAGTTCTATAACTACCTGATAATCCCCAGCCCTCCCTATTCCTGAGGAACTGCAGTAACCTCTCTCATTTCCCAACTCTTCCACCCAAGGACTACAGCCCCATCAAGCTTCTAAGCCAGTTCTATTCCCTATGAGTTCCCTGCTTAACAGTTCTGAAGTGGTTGCCACTTGAATCAAAACCAACCACCCTGCTCTAGAAGAGCAGCTTAGGATCCTCCTAATGACAGTAGTATCTGTGATTATGGTAGATTGTGCTTTTTTTTTTCAGTCTGTCAGATCCTCATTCCTGCCATTCACACACATTGTCTCATTCAATTGTTATAGCTATAGTTGTATGATTCCTGGTATACTCTAAACTTGAACCCTTTATATAAACTCAGTAGCAATCGAAGTAGATTGTAGATCACTGGCCAGACTGATTATCAAATGTCTAATTATCAATACTCAAAACCAGAATACATTCTGGTAGTAAGTAGCCTTTGGACCCTCTCCTCTTCCTAGATGGAGATACAGAGGCTTAAAAAGACCACTCATAACTTGTGAAGATCACACAATCAGTAGTGACAGAGGTGAAATTCAATCTTATAGGCCCTCTGATACTCAAAGGCTGAGTCTTTTAGTTTAGGCCCTGCACTGTCCTCTCTCATGTTCCTAGTATCAAGCCTCCTCCTGGCCACTTCAGGGAGATGCCCCCTTTCCTCCACTCTTCTCTACTAGAGTACTATCCTCACTGTCCTCACACACAACTTAGTGCTTTCTTTCATAAAACCCAGCATGATCCTGTTTCCTCAGCAGTAAACTGGCCTCCCAAAAAAAATAGTGCTGCCTTTGACTTATGATTAAACAGAATGAAATAACAAAGAACCATCAGGAACTCATTTTCAGACTAAATTTGTAGTAGCTGAGAGATGTTCAAGTGGAAATGTCAAGTGAATCCCTGGTATATAGGTCAGTGAGTCTGTAGCCAAATATTTGGGGCATGGGGATTTTATAGGAGCCATAGATCGTTCTAGTATCAGGGGCACAAAACTTGTAATACCTATTTTCAAGTAATTTACCTTGGCATTTATATCTTTTATGTGATCCTAAAGCAATCTGATACTATTGTCTTAGAATACTGTGTTCTTTCCTGCAAAGTTTGGGAGGTGAGACAGGAGATACATAATAAACACAAGAACAGGTTAAAAAATAATTTTAAATGCTGGTAAGTATTTTGGCAGAGATAAATGAAGCTGCTGTGGCTGAGAGTGACTGATGGACAAAAGAGTGGGTGCTACTTCTCCAAGTTAAAGAAAGCTCTCTGACCCTTACTGGAGTCTGGAATTCCGGGCTAGAGATAGAGATTTGGAGTCATAATAGTTAAAAATAATAACTGAAAACTAAAATGTCCCTGGATTTAGGAACATGAGCACCTTGCAGGTGATCTGCAGGCCTCTTCCTGGTATCCTAGAACATCCCAGGGTAATTAAGGGTTCTACAGAGGCTGCCTTTTTCCCATGTCAGTTTGTAAAGCCAAATAGCAGAACTCTTGATGCTGTGTTCCGGAGGAGAGCAGAAAAATTGAAGCTAAACAGCACACAAATAATGAGGGCATCAGTCTGACCATGTGCACAATGGGGGTCTACCACAGGGGAGAAAAGAAGTGTGAAGTGAACAGACGTGAGGAGAGCAGTGAAATACTCTAGAAGCAATCCAAAGACAAGGCAGAGAGCCTGCTCACTGTGTCCCTCAGTCTAACCCCAAGTATCTAGTCAATAACAGAATCTTTTGAAGAATAGGTCTCCTTTCAAAATATCATCTGCCCATAACTTAATATCCTAAAGTAGAAAAGCAAGCTCTGAGCTGCCATAATCAGCCTTCCACCTCTACTCTCTAGGAAACTATAACAGACGCAGCTTATTCTGGAAGCGACCAGTCAGGTGCTCAGTTGCATTCTTATTTGTAGCACACACAAATAAAGGAAAATAACTGAAATATGTCAATCATTCGACTGAGTGAGCAGGACAGGGAGAAGGGACAGACCTGCAAGTCAGCATTGTCATGTGGAAACATATTATTTTCCATAGCTTTATTGTGACAATAACAAGAGAATTAAATTCAGTCCTGTCCAGTAAGATCATTTTCTAACCACTTTCAGCTTAATGTACAGACTTTATGTTGGTATCCAGTTGAATCATGTACTACTGTTGTCTTGGACACTGCTTGCAATATGAAGTCTGTTTCCTCTTTCAGCTCAGCAGTGCTCGGCCCTGTGTAGAGTGGGCTTCCCTTGAAGGAGAGCAGTGAAATACTCTAGAAGCAATCCAAAGACAAGGCAGAGAGCCTGCTCACTGTGTCCCTCAGTCTAACCCCAAGTATCTAGTCAATAACAGAATCTTTTGAAGAATAGGCCTCCTTTCAAAATATCATCTGCCCATAACTTAATATCCTAAAGTAGAAAAGCAAGCTCTGAGCTGCCATAATCAGCCTTCCACCTCTACTCATTTTTTTTGTTTTTTTTTAAATTCCAAGTATAAGCAAAGCCCATGCTGAATGGGTGCAGTTCTATTTCTGTAACAGCTACATCTTGTTGGTTATTGGGACCAGGTCAGGGCCGATACCACTGTGGCTCTAGTAGTAGCTATATTTGTTGTCTGATTTCAAGTGACAGAGATCCTATGCCTAGTTATATTGAGTTGAGTAGCACATGCATGGTATCATATCATATCATATCATATCATATCATATCATATCATATCATCAAGGGCCCAGGCAAGGGGTCACCCTCCAAAGAAGTAATCTACTCGCATATCTTCTGACTAGGTCCATAAGGCTATAGGTCACCTAGATAAACCCCCTTATCCCTCATTGGTGCCCTTCTCTCCATAGGAAACCTACATATCCTGACTGGGCTGGCCTTCTCTGGACTCACAGTGTCCCTTGTTCTTCTCCAGATGTCACAGATTGTACACATGGAATACATACCATTTGAAATGGGCCTAGTGTTTCCCACTCTGGACCAGAAGCCAGAAGAAAATGTCTTACTGCTCCAAGATTTCCTAAATCTTAGCTATTAATTTTCTAAGAAGTGGCTGCTTTCCAGGGTGCCAGATGAGAAAGGAAACCAGAAAACTCCTGTTTTCTAAACATCAACTCCTCCTCCAGGATGTGGCATTTTCCTTTCCTTTCCACTGGGTCTATAATATCTACAGGTCTTTTTAAAATACCTGATTTGATGTTTTTTAGAATAGCCATAACATCAACTGGTTAACCTGCACATTTGAAGATAAGACCTACCCGATTGCAATTAAATTTAATAAAATGACTGGAAAAATTCGCTAAAATGTTAGTGACCTCAATTTGATTTTCCTTCATTTTTAAAATGTATCTTATATGTTTATCTGAATAACATTGAGAAAATTGGCTTGGAAAGGTTTTGTTTTGTGCTGCGTAGGCAGTGTGGCCCCAGAGAACCCCATGAGATTCTTCTCTGCTGGTAAGCTTCTTGGCTTAAGGTGGAATTTTCCTCTTAAAAGCATTCAGTTATGCTGGAAAACACTCAGTAAAGCATTATATCCAATTTTCCAAATCTTACCCTTCACAATTCACTCATACAAACAAAAGAAAAATCTTTAAAGACATATAATAAACAATGCACCCACTGTGAAATCACTGGACAGAGTATTTGGAGTACATTTAACAATGTGCTTCTCTTTTCTGTGGTGGAGGTCAGCAGTAGCAATTGTGATCTAGTTATTCTTCCATGTTTAGAAAGAATGTTGCAGATAGTAAATGGAAGAAAGAAGAATCACGTGAAGCTCATGGCATGTACCTGAATGATATTACCTGGAACTATTTTGACCTGTGTGTTGGAGTGGGGAGTATACACTGATGGAGGCAGTTTTCACTGATAGAGTCCTTGATAAGTACTCCCATGAGGCCCAGTATGTGCTTCTCCGTGCCCTGCTTTATTTATATCCCATACAGCAAATAACTCTAAACAACAAGAGGTATCACTCATCCTAGTAAGTCACCATTGATTTCTGATGGAACAAGAGGTGTACAGTGATAGTAAAGGATTTATGTTTAATCCTGGAGAGATTTAATGCTTCATTTTAAGGCCATTGAGATGTTTTCTGCCAGATTGTAAAACTATGTTGAATCAGTATTAAAAGTAAATTCAATTTTTATAACTTTAGATCACCTAAGCCACTTTGGAAGTTTCCTTTCAACTATTTTCTAGTTTTTCATCTCTTCTTAACGTTTATTAGCTATTTTAGTTATAGTCTAGCATGTAATAAGAAATTTACAAAGTCCCAGTGAGTATCACAGCATATTTTCCATTAGAACCCCTACAATGTTTTATTTCTTTATATCTACATAAATAAATTATTTCTTACTTTCCATATTAATATTTATCTGTTACTTTAGACTGCTACTAACACATAGCTTATTATAAATGTCAGCAATCCCTTATTACTATACACTTAGGTAGCTCAGAAATACATACTATAATTATAAAACAAGAAAAATACTGTACTTAAAAGTATACCTGGTTTTCTACATAAATATGATAGTATATACTACTTAGTAGACTCACATTTATGGCTGACAATTCAGTGATTATATCATGCTCTTCATGATATCCCACAAGGGAATTACATTACAGCATCATCCTGGTTGCTCCTGAGGCTGATTTTCATGGCCATGCTGTGATTTGCTGTTTCTTCTGACACTGATACATTAGTCCTGTCTTTCACCACCACATTGACTTTCTGATATAAATAACCCTGTCATTAGATACATATGTATAACAAAAACAGCATTTCCTGATGAATCCAGTGCTTCCCCTGTTTCACACTATGAATGATTGTGAGACTTCATGGTAGATGTCTGCATAAATTAAAGCTCGACTCTGTAAAACTTCACCAGTCCAAAAGAACAAGTTGACTCCTATAGTATAATAAAAGAGGAAGGAAAATGATTTGTAAATTAGTTGGAAAAAACTTTCAAAGTGTCACAACATCTGTACTTAAGAGGCATCTAAGGGTATGAATACACAGTGATAAATATCTCTCTGTAGCACACAAATGACTGTGGTACAGGTTTATTAAATTTTTATCATCTAATAGAGAGCAGATTACCTTTTGTTTCCATTTGTGGTGTTAGCTCAGGGATCTTAATGAACATGTATGATTTGTAAAAGAAACAGTATATGGAAACATCTGAAATCTCTGTCGACAAGAAAGTTTTTGAAATACTAAAATGAATTTGAAAAGACCCACCAACATAGGGGCCACTAAAATTTTTCCAGTAGAAACTGAAAAGGCTGCTAATGCTATGACTGTTCTCTGTGCTGGGCTTCACTATCCTGTCCTCTCTGCCAGGGCAGAGTGGTGGAGCAGGCATTCTTAGACCCCTCATAGCCACTGGATAAACACAGATACTTTGTAGGTACACACCAGATAAATCTTTAGGATATCAAAGTAGAAATGCCTAAGAAGAACTATATAAGAATAATTTTTTCTTCTTAGTACATCCACACCCAGGACTTGTCTGGAATGATCCATGGGGTGACAGCTACCTGGAGTACTGGATGCAGATAGTTCCAGCCACAGTCAAAGAAACAATTTGAAGAACTAAAGAAGGCAGGTTGATGCTTTTATTTGCTGGGCCTGCGGAGAACACAGATAATTAGTTGGGAGAGTGAAAGAGATATCGAGGAGGATAAAGTACCTTTGATTTACTTGTTTTGACCCTGCTAATTGGAATCTAATTAGTACATTCCAAACACAGACATTAAGTATCTACTTACAGTGATAGATACTAGATGTATATGTCTTAATTAAACCTAAATCTTTTCTTAAAGATAAGGATTAGATTTTCTTGTGATAACACAGTCTTAAATCCATTGTTTGTCTTAAATGTAATTTACTGGATAAAGCCACTGACACATATGAAAAGTTAACAAAAGTGCAGATTATAAGGGACACAAAGGAAAGTATGAGGAAAACAACATGTAATAAATTCAGGAAGTTTAATAAACACAAAATATAGCCCATCCTTGGAAGTGAAAAACAGACAATGTTGGAAAGATCTATGTGAAGGCAACAGAAGAACTAAGGAGGCCAGGACAGTGTAATGTTCATGCTTGATTCTTGTGCATTTAGTAAACATTCTTGAAGGAAAACTCTATAACCACAGTCAGATACCAAAGTGGGGAAACACCAAACGCACAACCACCAAAGAACAGAACTTCACAGCTCCCATATCCACAAGGTATGAGATACACTGAAAGCCCATACTGACCATCTTATGAAATTCAAAGGATATACATGTCAGAGGTCTAAGAAAATCAGAGCAGATATTCACAGAATGAATCAGACTGTGTCTCAGACTCTCTTTGCCTCTCTTTCCATCTCTGTCACCATTTCTTTCATTTTACCTTTGTCTCAGTCTCTTAGAGATGTCACTTAAGGTTTCTGGTGACATGAGTTTCTTTGTACATGTATTGGTTGTAGTACTGGGCATTGGGCAAAGAGAAACTGTGAAGCCCGTAGCAATAGCATGCTGGGCCATTCAGCCACTCAACAAGTTAAATTATGAATAATTAAATTCATTAAATTATGTATAATTCTTTATCATAACAAAGCACTGCACCTTTAGGGACTGACACCTGAGTCATTTACATCTGTGTCTCTAAACAAAACTCTAAGAAGCAGTTAGCAAAAAATAAACTGTGCTGTAGCCTACAGCCATAAACAAGTAACAAGGGATGCTCAGGAACTCTAAGAGGAAGGAGTCATTGCAAGTGTATGGGGTAGCTTGCCTGTGTTCCACAATATCTGGATCCTCATTCGGGAACAGACTGAGACAATTCAACTCCTAAAGACTAGGAAGACATCATGGTAAATATTGGATATTCCCTAAGGCCTCAACTGAGGCTGTAAGGACAATACTATGACATGGCTTGGATTCCTGCCAACATGGTGACTGAATTCCAAAACAGAGCCCCATAAGGGAAAAGGTAAAATCACATCCTGTGTTTATACCTTTATCTTTAAAAACCACAAGTATCACTTTCTCAGAGCTCTACCTGAGTTTAAGGGAAGAGGACATTGTCCCTACAACTCAGTGGAGGAACATCAGTATGACAGAATTTTGGCATAAGAAATACCATGGAAGATACCTTTGGAAAATAGTTACCTACATGTTATTTCTCTCAATAAAGTAATTTAATTCATTATTTTTAAGGCAAAAGCTTTAGAAATATTACTGCATCAGAAGGTAAGAGAGAAAACATGAAAACCTCTCATTTCCTCCAAGCATAATATATACCTATGAATTATACTTCTAAACTATTTTAAAACTGTTTACATATGCAGTTTATAAAAATGTTTCCCAGATGCTTATCAGCCATTGGGTAAAACCTAGCACATACATCTTTATGTAAA
This sequence comes from Dolichotis patagonum, assembly GCA_004027295.1. NCBI lineage: Eukaryota > Metazoa > Chordata > Mammalia > Rodentia > Caviidae > Dolichotis > Dolichotis patagonum. The sequence continues at coordinate 83,896 of PVJX010000385.1, read as the reverse complement.
CTCTTGTTGCAAACAGAGAAACAATCAATACCATAAATCACTCAATATTTTCCTTGTGACCAAGAAATGTCCTTCCTTTCCTAAGTCCTTCTTAACCCTTGCATCATGGTGCTGTAAGATGAGTGTGCCCACCTGGCTCTCAAATAACATGGGTGCACCTTGGCCCAAGCCCAGTACAGGGGAAACATGCTCTTCATAAGACCCTGCATAAAAGAGACTGTTGGTCAGACAGGTGAATTCACTGATGTGAGCCACCAACTCTGTTTCTCTTCAATTTTTAGGATCATCATAGTATTGTTTCAACATTTTCTCAAGAACCAGTTTCAGCTCATTTGACAAATCTAGCCATACTTTGTAATGATACTGTTTTATCATAAATCAATGATTATAGGTAGTATGTTTATCTACTTGAACACTCACAGATGTCTAAAAGAGTCTTAGGAATCTGTGAATATATATATATATATATATATATATATATATATATATATATATATATAATGTCTTACAGAAGGAGCAAAGCAGACATTTCTATTTCTAAACTGATTATTTCTGGAGGCAATGTGCCTGATAGTTTTGCATGCTCTGGATGAGTTTGAAGTTGGTTCTATGGCTGTGTTTTTGGCTCTAGGACATTCTGACATACTATAAAATATGTTCTAGACTGAGCATGAATGCTAAATTTAGTATAAAAATTATGCTTTCTGTCTACCACAGATACCTGAACCTAGTTTTGAAATGCAAATAACATATTTCATGTTGTGAATTAAAAAGGAAAATAGAAGCTATCTCTGTCTATAGAATGAAGTATACGTCAGAGGTAAAACAAGAAACTGGCTGAGGGAGTGATTTTCTATGACTCTACTATTGGTGAGGAAGAATAACACTCTACTTATGTGATAATCCGTGGCCCTATGGACTCGTGTACAAAAGTCTAGAGGTTGTATTTGCCCCCTATAAATAAGAGTTTAAGTGTTTGCTCACTGCCCCAGTGCTTCATTAAAACTCTGATGTGGGGTTGGGGATTTAGCTCAGTGTCATAAGTGCCTGCCTTGTAAGCACGTGATTGTGAGCTTGATCTCCGGTACCCCCCCACAAAAAAATCTACTAAAATGGCTCATAGAAAACTCTGATGCACACAGACCCTCACCCAGAACTATTGATCATTTATATACTGAGATAACAGGCAGAAGTGATATTTTCCAGCAAGTCCTGCCTGATTGAGCAAAGCTTTTATCTGCAACATACTGAACTGTTGACTTTGAGGCTTTTATTGCATTTTCACAATATGAAGATACATTTTGTCCCATGGGTGATCTGTGTGAGTTAAAAAATAATAAGGCAAAACTATAATTTCATTTGGTCACTGACCTTGAAACAAGGCCATGAGGGCTTCTTGGGGATATCAGCTCTTCTCTTAGAGAAGGAAGCTTATTTTGTCTTTGCCAAAATAACTGCTGGCTGGTGGAGAAAAAGAAGACTTTATAATTCAGAATTCCTACCCATTCTGAACATCATTTGGGTAATACAATCCAAGTAAACAAAAAGATAAGAAATGAATCTATAGTGAACTGATCTTATTCCAGCAAATCATGGAATATATTAAATATATTAAATGTTTTAAAAACATGAAAATATCAAGGTCTTTATTGCTCACTTTAATTGAGTTCTTTGCATGCTAGCTCTTACTGCTTAAAAAAAGGATAAATGATCCAAAAGGATTAAATTGAAACATTTTCTCCTAATGCTAAAAGCATTTCTGTGATATGATGTGTTTAACACTGAATAAAATAAATAAAAAGAATTATATTTCATGTAGAAAATTTAGAACATGATTAAACTCCTTCATTTAGTTTGCTAATATGCCTTTCTAAGTAATATTTTAAGAATACTTATATCTCCTATCTGTATTGACAGAAAAAAATGCTGATATATTCTATAAATATGGCCATCCTCTGTTGTACTTTAAAACACAGGCAGTTTGTACTGGCATCAGGATTTAATGGGCTGAATTGTCATGTTGACTCTTCCTGTCATCTCCACTCACTTTGCTCTGTCTTTAAATATTCATTGATTTCACACACTCTGCAGTGAATGGCTGATCAGAGACCTCAGCTCTGATTGATGGCTCCACTGTTAGATCAGGAAGAGCAGAGGCTCACACCTATTAATGAGACATTCTTAACTGATTTCTGTTCTGCCATTGTAGTCATGCCCTAACAGACCTTTCTCTTATTTTGTATGTTCTATCCAGTATGTAGAATGCCAAGTTGGAAACAGTAGTTTAACGGGTCTGAATGGAAATCCTTACAGATAAGGATGTGTGTTCCAGGGAGGTTACATGAATAATTCTGGGTGACACAGCTAGTTAGGGATAGCTCTAAGACAGCAGTCCACACCTGACAGTTACTCTAGTTTCCACTATACTTCATTAAATAATTAGCCTGATTTCCTTCCTACAGTCAGGGAGAAACAACAGTGTGCTGTGTTTCATAGTTTTGCTTAATTCCTCTGATCTTTCATAGTTTAGAGCAAACATGATTATTTTATCAGAAGTAAATATGAAACTGATAAATCTACTTACTGTCCTACAGAGGTAAAACTAATTTAATATAACTTTCATAAAAAGTGCCAGGATTCCAGACAATAGTGGAACCAGAAATATAAATTTTAAAGGACCAGAACTGAAGAAGTCCAGACTCAACATTCCAGTCATGCTTGACATTGCAGCATCCAGTCCAAATTCTTACTGTGTTTTCCAGGAAGGACATTTTCAAATATATCACTGACTCTAGAGGCTTTGTAAAGCACCACTAATACATGTGATGACCTCTACAATTACCACTCCAATACCACCAGCACCAACACTGCTGAGAAACTACTCTTGTAACTGATTTCCCTTCTCAAGACCATTCTTACTGGCATATTGGCATGATTTCATATGCACAACGAAAGGTCCACAGTGTTATTCTTCTAATTTTAAAACCGGTGCCCAGGGAGTACAAAATAATAGATACTTCATTGATGGATTGGGAAATGTTTTAATTAGGCAACAATTCCATAGGCACACAGAGCTAGGACATTAACATCTGACATGGGATAAATTGAGTAGTTGAATGAGGATGAAATAAAATTAATCAAACTACTTTACAGTATTATAAACTTTGTGAGACTTTTTGACAATTTCCATTTTATAAACTTTTAAATTGAATATGTAAAAATTGTTGGTATGATGGCCACAAGGATTGTTTAGAATTTCAGAAATTCAATAATGTTACCATTTATCCTAATGATTAAATGAGACCAGTTATTTAAGCTGACTTCACTGAGCTTGCCTGAACATACCTTTGTAAGTTTTAGATCATGGTTGACTAGTTGAATGGTGTTTCTAGGGAACCTGAAGCATCTACTTCCAAAAACAGTCCTTAGTGCATTTCCTTCCTTCATTTGGGGAGGCTGCTTATTGAGGAAAATAATCCTAAGGTTTTTTTTCCCTGAAATATATAAATTTCACCAATTATATAGTCTGCGCTATTATAGTGATACTGTGGAAACAGAATGCTTTAGTTTTAGTCACTACTTTTTCAAATATTAATCATCTGGTATTGGACAATTTATTTCATCTCTTAGAAGTGTTTTTCTCTTCGATACAATGTCATGGTGATAAACCCCAACCTCATTTTACTTTCTTTTGGAAACACTTGTAAGGATGAGTGATGCACAAGTTTATAACAATAGGTTCCAAGTCTTCCCCCTACTTCTGCTTCCAGTCTGGCTGCATTCATCACATTCTCTTCATAGTCAGTAATAGAATCCAACTAAAGTTACTTTTAATGGAAGAAGGAATTATTTGTACACCTGAATAGGTTCGAGCAACCCTGGATATCAGCCTTCCTGAATATAGATCACTGAATGATGTTTTCTTGAAGCTGTCTGCCTTTCTTCCACTCAGCTTCACCCATTTCCTATGTCCCAAATTGGCTGTGGTGTTGCTAAAGGTGACCACGGGTAAGCTCCAAATCGTATTACAATGGCTTAGCCAAAATAACATCCTATGGTCTTATGAGATCTGACGGTCTTTGCTAGGATCAGATGTCTACACTGGGACATAGATGAAGTGACCCCGCCTAAATCAAATGAGTAAGAGCACAGCAGGACACAGCAGGCAAAAACCATACATCTATCCCGTTTTCCCGGTAGGCTAGTTAGCAACCATGTACACTTTCTTCTCATTTGTTAGCCTTCAAAAAATGCCCTTGCTGCCTATACAACTATCTCACATATAAAATTAACAAAAGTATAACATCTTATAAAACTAATGTGAATTTCTCAGCCAGCCCTAGAGATACTTTTTTTTATGAACTGGCAATCTTTAGCCAAGTGCCCTACGTGTACCCCATGCTAATCTTTGATTTTGTACCCAGTAAATAGGTATATTAAATCAGATAATCTGACTTTGAAAGATTCCTGATTAACTGACTCCTAGACATCTGTCATTGCTCACAACAAAGAGAATCCCTCTAAGAAATGCTGTGTAAATTTTCTTCTTTGTGATTTTAGATGAGCCACCTTGGAGGATAAGTTGTATATTTTTTGCATGACCTAACAACTGGCACGGGAAGCAGCCATAGATGTTAATAGCTTTCTGTCAGTGGTCTTCTTGAGAGATCTTAGACATGTTAAAAAAAAATTCACCTATTACCAGATTGGTATATAATAGACATTCAATTAATGCAAGGAAATATATAATATTGAAGAAAATATGCTGTAAATTAACAAATAATTTTCAGATACCATAATGATGACAATGACGATGGTGATGATGATGATGATGATGATTAATACCTAGTACTAAGGTTTTCTTTTTCTTTTTGTATTTTATTTGGTTTCAGTGGGTTAAAAATGGATCAGGAGACAGATTAATCCAATGAGAGACAAGGTGTATAAATTCAAGAATGAGATAATTTTTCAGATGAGACTGATATTCCTCTCCATATTTGTTATGCAAATGTGAGAACTAAATCATTAAACAATCAAAAGAAAATTGTATGTCACCTGTAGAACTCCCAAATAAAATAAAAAAGATACACTTTGTGTATCTATGACCTGTATATAACATAAATTTAACTTTTTAGATACATATATACACTGAGTATTATTTTTCCAAAAGTAAACACTATTGAGGTTGTGTTATGTGAGTTTAATAACACTCCTATTAGTGTACACAGCAAAGGCTCACAAAGCTAACCAACACACTCCAGTCTCCCTGAAAAGCATTCTACCTGAGACACACAGCCCACCAAGTCCTGGAGACCTTTGATTTTCAGGATTTCTGCTCCTTCCCACTTAAATGTTTTAATAAATCAGTTGCATTTTTTTCCAGACCTGTTTTTGCTAGTTTTTCTAGTATTAAATTTCTTAATTTAATAAAAAATTAATTAAACCAGTGAACCATCAATGTAAAGAGAATTATTTCTACAAAATCTAAGTTGAGAGCTGGGGATTTAGCTCAGCAGCAATAAGCACCTGCCTGGCAAGTGTGAGGTCACAAGTTCAATTCCCAGAACAAACAAACAAGCAAAAACACACAAAATCTAAGTTGAATGATTTCCCAACATTTAGTGAATCATGTTTGTTAAAAAACTATTGTCCATTATATATGCAGATGCAAAATGATTACAAAAATGGAAGGAAATATTTCTAAACTCTAAAAGTCAATTCTGTCTTCCAATTGCTTTGCTACTGTCTCTTTGACCTTGTTTTATTCTAAAGAAATTCAAACTAGGACCAGGGATTTAGCTCAACAGTATAAACACCTGCCTGGCAAGCGTGAAGTTATAAGTTTGATCCCCAGTACCACAAATAAAACAAAATAAACAAAAAAAAATTCAAACTAGAAACTGTAAAAAACTGATTATAAGAGGATAATACCTCAATACTTCAGTGTGTAAGTGGACCTATACTTGACAAACAAAAAGGTGTTACTCTGTCAGAATATTGCTATGTAATTTATGTTTAAAAATAATAAAACTTGCACTAATTTTCTGATTAACCTAACAAATTTTCATCATGGTTCCCCTGTGCTTGGTTTTATGTCTTCTCATCAGACTTCTTGATTTGACTTTTTTTTCCAAACATCTATCCCAAAGGCCCCCAGTTTCTCTTACTGCCTCTTTAGAACACTTCTATACCTGTCCTTTATAGAATTTGTCTTTTTCTAACAAGCTAGTGACTAGAAACTTAAAAAGAATCTTCCTTTGATCTTCCTTATTATTTCCTGAAAGATATTCTGCTCTTGTCCACATTAGAAATCCTACATTACATTACATAAAAAAATCACACTCCTTTGGGGAAAAAATCAAAATTTTGTATTAAAAGGCGAGCACTGAAATCATTTTGATGTCACATGCCAAACAAATACAATAAGGAAAACATCTAAATATCTATAACTGATTTGTACTTGTATTAATTCAAATTTCAGGTAGTTTTGATCATAAAATCTCTTGATCTGTTTTTAAATTTGATTTCTTTATATTATATTTTATTACATTTATGGGTACAACTAATTCTTTGACAGATGTAAATATTGAAACAAAAGGAACAGATAACTAGATTACTTTCTGGGAGGTTTCAGATCAGATTGCTAATTTTTTAAAATATTATTTTCAATGAGATGGACCCTTCACTTTCTAATCTATTATGAAATAATCTAGTACAGTGTGTGGGGGGGAGTATTATTTTATACCAGTCAAAAGTTTATAAATTAAACTTTTTCTTTGATGATTGGTTCTGCACAGTCAAGAAAGTATGTAAAATATTTAAATGAGCAGAAACTTCATCACTGGAAAATGTTTGGTGATGAGTTTAATTCATTAACGAATTAGACACTCACCTTACCATGTTGACTATGAAGGAATTTCACTCACCTTACCATGTTGACTATGAAGGAATTTGAGAAGGGGTGGTGGTACCCAACCCATCAGGATGGCATATGGTACATGAGTCTTAAAGCACCACATAGCATTTCCCCTCTGTTATAACCCTTGCCTTAGATTGTGAATGGGCTCTGAATATACAAAATGTTGGATAAAGACTTTGAATGGCTCAGTAGGAGGACATAATTCTGGAGAGGGTCAACTTCCCATCCTTTTTACTGAGAAAAGGTTTTTGAAAGATCATTGTATATACCTTCCCATTGTTGGAGTTTTCTGGTGCAATAGAGAGGCAAAAAGTACAAAAAGAACAAGTTTATTGAGTTGAAGACATGGAAAGGAGTACACAACCCATGACAGTTGGGCTGTCTCCTTCGACCTGATACAGAGAGGCAGAGGGTTATATGACCTCTGATTGAAGTGGCACATGGGGCGGATATTGATGATGTGTGAGGAAACAATTGAAATACTCTGTGCATGCAAACAGGAAGGGGAGTTGCAATTAGGGCTGAAAAAGAAGCAGGAAGTGGTAAGTGTTCTCACTTTGACCTTTCGCCACATTAGACCACCACCATAATTGTATAGTAATTTATACTAGGGCAGGAACCTTTCACCCATAACATTAACTTGACAGCTTTTATACTTGATTTTTATCTTTATTTTCTTCACTTAACCATGCAAATGTGAGATCATATGAAGAAAGATAATTCTATAACCTATTTCTGAGGATAGTTTGGTTGTTACTCTGTGTGTCACCAACTTGAATAATTTCCCTTCACTTTGTGTCTATCCTTCCTGAAAGAAACCCTAATGGTGCAGAGGCTGATTCTGTCCACAAAAGACTGCTCAAAAAATAGTCTTGTCTACTCTTGTGAAAATCCCAGGGGGTTAGATGTCTTTTTTTTCTTCTCCAGTTGAAGGTGGAACCTATTATACATGAGCCAACATTTTTATATTCCATATCTCTTTGTGTCTCATTTCATACCAGCTTAGACTAATTGGCACTAATAACATCATCTGTTTGTGAACATAACTGAACATAAAATGGCTGTGCGAATGCCTACGTGTGCTCTATGACTTCCTCCATAACCATGTATGCTTTCAAGACCACATAAAATTAAAATGCTTCATAAAGTTTGAGGATTTTTGCTTTATCTGTGTGTGTCTTAGAAACTAATGAAAGCAAGTTTTTGAACTGTAGAATGCCTGCTTTCATTATGTGAAACCAGTCTTGCTGATTTTAGGAATGAAACAACAATCAGTAAATGGTAGTGGGAGAGAATGAAGTGTATTTTCAAATTAATGAGGAGAGCTAAGCTTTTGCATAATTTTAATGGGAAAAGGATTAAGTGGTTGGAAATAAATGAAAGTGCAAAAGAAGAATAAAATACATTAAGGGCTGGTTAGCTTAAGCATAAGTTATTTGTGGTCCCTCCGGTCAACATGAAAGAGCTCAGGGTCCTGGAAGGAATGAAGCCTAAGGGTTTCTCAGCAGGTTCACAGAAACTATCTCTGCAGCCCCCCCACCCCTGCCGCCATCTGAGAAATAATTGGACTGTAATCAGCGTTAGGCGTCACCAGAGTAACTCGGGACAGTTCCCTACAGTGCATAATTTGATGGCAGTGGTGGGCTTTGTACCTTGTACTGACTCATCTACTGCTGTGTGTTCCAGGACTAGGAGCCAATATGCAACCTCCTCCTGCTCCCTGAGTTCTGAACTAATCAAATGAGTTATTATTACTGAAAAAGCTGACAAAGTCGAGAATATAGAGAAGCTGCACCAGAAGAGTTGCTGACAGTGAACCCCACTCATCCTTTGTAGGACTGACACCCAGCCCTCTTTCTCCTTGGTGTAGAGGAAGAGGGAGAATGTCTCTGTCAAAGGTATTCCAGACAGCATACAGAACAGGCAAGTCAGCCACGGAGAGGAAGAGACGGGTCTGACATCACCAGCTCCTTCCTGCTCTCTTGGAATGGAAATACTGAGGATGAGGAGGGGCCTGGGGTTTTTCTGTCATCTGGTGACCTTGACAGTAAAGGGGGATCCAGGCAAGAGAATGCTGCTGCCTCTAGACACACACACACACACACACACACACACACCCCTCAGTGGTCCTCTTTGAAATAGAAAGTTTGTCTTTCTTTTTCATTGGCAGGAATGCCTGATCCTGTATGATTTAATGGTCGATAGCCAGCAAGATTAGAAGGAACTCTAAACTTGGAGTGCAGATTCCAGGGCCTGGCTGCAGATCTCCCTGGCATGTGCACTTGGCTAGTCACTCTCTGAACCTCCATCTTATTTGAGAAGTGGGGATAAATCCTGCCAACTTGGATGGATACAGTTGCTAAAAACAATGAATGTAGAAGAAGACTTGCCAGTGCTGAAATAGACACTGTTTGACCTTGACTGGAAGAAAACATCTTGACACAGTGAGGCAGTAGAAATGGGGAAGTAATTATGAAAGAAACAAGGTTAAAAATGGACATACGTAAACCCACTCCTGTCTCTTGCTATTTTGATGGGAAACATTGGATTAGAATTCCCACTGCCAGCCATAGTGGGATCAAACATGTTGTACCGGGCTGGAATGTGCTGGACCACACACAGATTTGATCTCTAGCTTAGCAGCAGTTCACTCTCAAGGGAAAAATTTAAAAAACAGCGTGTTAAACTGATGTAGGCCAATTCTCAGATCTTGCCTTTTCTCAAACACTTGAATTTTGTTTTTAATTTGGAAAAAAAGAAATGAGTCCCATTTCTAGGTTTATAGTCAGTTAAAGGAGAGGGCACCTTCATCCTTGGTAGCTAAGCGACTCCTTTAAACAAGACTTTATAGTCACTAACAGCTGTAGGAGCGGGAAGAAGAGAATGCAAAGTTGGCCTTAGAAAACTTAAAGACAGTTTGTGATACAGATTGGAATTCCGCCCTTGGCTTAGACAGTTTTGGACTTTTTCTTTTCACTGGGTTAGAAGTTGATGACATAGGGCTGGAGATTTAGCTCAGTGGCTTAAGCACCTGCCTGGCAAGCGCGAGGTTGTGAGTTTGATCCCCGGTACAAAAAAAAAAAAAAGAAGTTGATGGCATATACACTCAGTATTATTTAAATATTTGCATTATTTCTTCTTGTCTTACTTTTTGCCATGAGAGTAAAACATCATTGTTACACCTATGACATTCAAGGAGCAGCTCAGAAGCATGGTATTGGCCAGGTTAATGGAATGCCAAAAGCATTTCATACATGAATGAATAACTTTTAAAAACTGAACACTCTCAGTGAACCAACTTCCAAATACAGCATTACTTAGCAGTTCATAAAAGTGCCTCATCTCTTGCACCAGCACAGGTTGACTTCAGTTTCATTTCAAGACTTTTATGAGGTTGTGCTCTGTCAGCCCTTCAGAGATGCTTTATGCTATTGCAATGGCTGATAAATTCTGATTTATCAGAATCAGTTTATGGGGTAGCATGACACTTTTGGTAACCAGCATTATTTTTCTCTAAAACTTTATCTAAAATGAATGTTAAGAGACAAAAGGCTGGGGTAGTTCATTTCACATGTCTCAACTGTTCTTGACCTCAGTTCCATCATCACTACTCCTGCCCATTCATATGTTGAATTTAGGTCTTTTATTCCTCTTTTGACCAAACCTCCTTTGTAGTCTTAACTTTATTTACGTTTTTGACCTGTAGCATTACTGCCATTCATATGGGCCTTCCAAGCAAGGGACACATGGCTTTTTCACTAGAGTCATTTACACCAGAGGGTCACTGCACTACAGGAATGGCATGTGTGTTCATTGAAGAGCATATGCCATTCTTTTTCTTCACATCAGCTCCCACACAAATGGTATTACCACCCACATGTCAGCATTGTGAGGGACAAGAATGTCTTCTTCAAGAGATCTGGTCCCCTTTTCTCCCAAGTAGATTATACTCAAATCTTGTGTGAGGTGCTAGAAGGAGCTTTTCTTGGCCCTCGTGTCCACACTTTCCATCTTCCTGGCCTGTACATCAGAATGGATAATAAGTGTGCATTGTCCTTAGAAGCCATCACTGTATTGTCAGCAGGGGCAGTCCCTCTCTCTTTGGCCGTCCTATGTTAACTGTCCTGTGAAGCCCTCCTTGGGTGGCCTAGTCTTCAGTTCTTCAGAGATGCCCCCACAGTGTCCTGCCTTGATCCTGAGATAACTCATATAGCAGTGGAGCACTGGACATAGAAGACTATAAGAAGATGGCCAGAGATGCTTGTGTCTCAGTGGTATAGAAGATAGGGGGGTATGTGTCTGCACATTGTGCCCATTGTGGCTACAACTAAGCTGTTTCCCAGAGGTTTCCTCCTTCTATACAAATTTGATGAGATATCAAAAAGATGCCAACATATTATTTTAATTTTAAATAGAGCTTTTTCAGAAATGCCAGGGGACATGTGTTACTTTCAGTGTTGAGTTATTCCTGATCATAATACTGCCTGCAAATCTACCTTGGCATTTGACCTACTATTTCCCTGTTTTGGACTTTCAGGATCCTCCATTTTCACCCCTTGTCTCTGCCTATGCAACTTCCTTTTATCAGGCCCCTTCTCTATGAAAACAAGTACCAAAATAAAACCAAACAAAGGTGGGTTTCTTTAAAATCTAATTCATTGGATTATACTCAAATAGTGTTGTTTGGCAAATTGATGTATGTCTATAAACCATGCTCCTCATAATAGTGACTACATCCCTGATAAGCAGCGATTGAGGAGCACCTGACAGAGGGGATTTGGGTTTACTAGGACTTATAATCAGACTAACAAAGCATTTTCACTCTGGGCCATCTGTCAGCACATGTAAATGTGGTTTCATTTTATAAGACCAGATGTTCTAGCAGTACTCATTTTAACAGGCATCTACCTGTTCTTTGATTATAGTCAGTTATGGAAAGAAGTGATTTTATTATATTCTGAAATGATTTCTTTTGGCTTTTAAATTTTCTGCTTGATTGTTTTATTTTTTGATTAAATTTTTTGCATCTTATTTACCCCAGTGTAAGGAAGAGAGCACTGGTGTAAGAATCAGCAATCTTCTTTATCTTTTCTACTCACATATTTGATTTTGGGAAACTATCAATGATCTTTGGCCTTACAAGGAGAAAAAGATGATTTCTAAGGTCTCTTCCAGATGCTGGGTGGGTGTGGTTTTTTAATTGTGACCCCAGGGAAGGAACAGCAGCCTTCCTGACAGCTTCTTCATGGTTACACAGGGTTGATTTTCAAACATTATGATTCTTGCTATGAAGATAGACATATACAAGGTCTTCGGAGAGCCAGGAGTGGTGGCGCAGGCCTGTAATCTCACCAGTCTGGGAAGCCAAAGATTTTAAGTTGTACACCACCCTGAGAAGTTTAGCAATTTTGACCTTGTCTCAAAAAAAAAAAAAAAAGAAACAGCGCACTGACAATGTAGATCAATGTGAAGGCCCTGGATGGGTTCAATCTTAATGTAAAAATAAGGTCAAAAACTTGATAGACCCTTAATTCATTTTCTCATTTCTCTTTATTAAAAATCATTTAAATAGGAAAAATATATGCTAAGATTACTAAATTAGTTTGATCTTTTATGTTCTCCTTACCTGGTTGAGGCCTAATAATGAGTAAGCAACCTACAATGAAAAAAACCCAAAATATATTAGGCTCCAGAAGGGCACCCCAAATCACATGGTCTTCTCTTTTGAAAATGCTAGACCAAAAAGAAAAGTTATCCAGTCTCAGGCTCCTCTCTCTGCAAGCTCCCTGAATCCTCCTGGCTTCTCTAGAGATGAATACGCAGACAATAAGAATATTTCTGAGTGGGGAGACTACAGAAACACAAGGGGCTAACCTCCTTGCTATATGATCACCAGAAATTCAGCTGATTTTGGCTAAGCATGTGCTTCCTTATCTGTAAGATGGATAACTTTCCTAGGGGTGACATGAGATTTCCCAGGTAAAGTCCTTTATACAGTACATAAAACACTGCATAGTATGTGTTCCTACTGCAAAGTCCCATTGAGCCCGAGAACCCCTCCCACTGCCAAGTGCCAGGCCCCCAAAGAGACGAATGTTAGGCAGAGCCCACGTGCTCAGAGTCTTGCTAGGCATATCAGAACTCCGTTTATCCAGATTCTGAGGATAAGGGCTGGCAGCTGGCTATATTTTTCTGCCTGCGACAAGGTGTCTTCTCTAACAACACCCACTCTGTTTTTCCACTGTGACTCACTGAAGAGCATGACCCACTCAGATCAGCAGCAGTGACTCACAGTCTCATGATTCCCACAGGCTGCTAGAGTTTTAGGGGGTGGGCGGGCCCGTGTGGCTTTTCAAGTTCTCTAGGTGATTAAAGCCTCTCCACTGATCCGTATACACAGACACATTTTCAGCATCCAGCTTGCACTTCTAATGACTTTAATTCTTCCAAAAGATTCATTATAATTTTTAATTCACCCAAGAGAGATTTTGGACAGTATGCTCTCCCATCCACATGCAAGGTAGGAGGCTTCCCTCCATTTGTAACTTAGTCCTAAATTAGGAAAATTAAGTTTAGTGATTCTTCTACAGGATTAGTTCACCCTGAGTCCTCATACTAAATTACAACTGTTTCAGGAAACCAATACCAGCTCTGAAATGGAAAAAAAAAAACAAAAAAAAAACACCACTTTTCTCTTGTTAGAAGATGCATTTGGCAATAGAGGGAAGCAGTGCTCCTGGCCTTGCCGCCTCTCAGGATCTGTGACTAAGCTGTGCTCTTTCATCCAGCCAGGAATATTGAACAAGCACAGCATCTTCTGCTCTGCAGGGTGATGTGGCTTCTACAAAATCTTTGCTGATTTTCTTTACAACTTTCTACAGTGTCTGCTTAAAAGTCAATAATGTTAATTTGTTTGATAAATTTCTACAGATCCCAACCCTATTATGCTATTAGCTTAATGCATCAGACTTTTAACAGATGTCTGAAGGATTCAGTGTTACTGAAGGGAATATAGTATGAAGTGAAGTAAACTCTTTGTAACATTGTATATTTAGGCACAACATTCTCAGTTGGAAGGGAGATAAAAATACACTATGATAAACTAGAACCATGAGGATAGATTTTCAATAAATTTAGCAGAGGAACTTGTTTGCAAATTGGAAAACAAAGAAAACCAACTAAATTAATTCCTGTAGGTATTATGCATATGTCCTGTATGTGCATGAGCGTGTGTGCATATTTTCCCCAAATGTATGGCATAGCTTCACATTTTTTGGAGTGAATATTGCACTTTTAATTTCTGTTACAGCTAATAGAAAACAATATTGTTTGAACATCAAAGCCTGGGATAGAAATTTAATTGACAAACCTTAGATTTTATAGAGGAAGACATTTAATGATCTGCAAAGCTTCAAATGGCTTACCGAATACTTAGAAACAGACACATTTTCCAGGCAACTGTATTTTGACTTTCATTATTTTGAAGTAATGAAAAGCAAAAGTGGAAATATTTTTCTAATTTCATATTGAGTAAACAGTGAAATCAATGAATCAAGGTGTAATTTTACTCAAATGCCATAAGATTAAACCTAAGATAAACAGAAAATATTTAGGCAATTATTTGTATTGTAATTACTAAGCAAAGTTAGAGTTCTGTTGTGGGAAAAAGTTTCAGATACTGGCTTTCTAAATTTCTATCATGTTTACTTATTTCTGGAATGGAAAGCACTCTTGATCATTCTGATAAGAATGTTCAGCTAAAGAAAAGAATAAGGTAAGATCCTTGAGAAAACTTCCTCACTAAGTAGACTTCAGTGACAAAACCCAACAGTGCATTAGAAAGAAATTCATTCTTACTGCTAGTACATGCAAAGTGCCTTAACGCCAAGAAAACAGAGGCATCTGCAGGAGATTCACAGGCCTGGAGAACCACACACCCCACACAACCAGCATGGAACACATCACTAGTTAAAAGTGATAGGTGGCATAAATGACCTTGCCATATATTAGAACCACGTGGGAGAGTTTTAAAATAAAACGAGGATGCCTAGAGCCCAACCCAGATATTTGGAACAGATCAATTTGAGAGAGCCTCAGCATCTGTATTGGTTTGGTAGAATGCCTGCCATAACAGAGCATCATGGACTAGGTGACTAAAACAACTGAATTTTATTTGCTTACAGTTCAGGAACCAGATGTACAAGATCAAGGTGTGTGTGTGTTGGTTTAGTGTTTCCTTGGGCCTCTCTTCTTACCTTGTCTGTGGCCATCTCTCTTGATCCTCACATGTTCCTCTTTCTGTCTATGTCTGTGTTGTAATTTCCTCTTCTTACAAGGACCATAGTCATACTGGATTAGAATCAGCCTATATGACCTCATTTTTTGACCTTAATCACTCTTTTAAGAATTTAAATTTAAATGCAATCACATTCTGAGGTGGTTAGGAATTCAGCATATGAATTTGGAGGGGAACATAAGGGAACGCATAACACGATCTGTATCTTTTAAAAATTCCCACAAAGACTTTTTTTAAGTGGGGGAAGGCTGAAAACCTCTGGCATACATACAGCTGATCTGGGGCAGCAGCATTCCATAATTAAGGCCCTGGCCCAGGAGCCAAGCTGGGTGGGTCCAGATGCTGGCTCTTTATAAGCTGTGAATACTGGACCAATGTCTCCATCTTTTTTGTGTCTGCCTTTCCTGGAGATCTGAATGATTGTAATACCCACATGAGATGTCTGAAAGGGTAAATGTAGTCATTTTATGTGAATAGTTCCTGGACCAAAGCAAAAGGTCTGTGTTAGTATTATTATTTCATACTTGATATTTTATTTTTTTAATAAGGAGAATGTGGATAGTTGAAAGTCTAAATCAAGGGTTGGCTAAGTATGGCTCACTGGCCACATTCAGAAATTTCCAGATTTTTTTGTAACTCAAGTTGATTAGAAAACAGCCTCAATATGCTGGTTTCTGTGTTGTGTATGCCTGCTTCCTTGCTGTGATAGGAGAGCTGAGTTTTTGCATCAGAGACCCTGTACTAGAAAAGGCCTTATATATGTACTCTCTGGGCCTTTGTGAAAAAACTTGCTAATCCTTCCTTTAAATCAGTAGATGCCAACTATAGATGGCATTTGTTATGTTTAAAAGCATGAATACAAGTCTCTTCATTGTCTTTTGTTTGAATTATAACTCAAGTACTAGATGTGACTTGGACCATTTATTTAATGTTTTTGTGCTTTGGGTTAAGTTCCTTACATATAAGATAAGGTGAACAGTAGAAGTATTCTTTGCTCCAAACTGATTTTTTTCCTGAGTTTGTTTTATAAACACAGAAAGTGAGAGATGTATATTATCCAGAAGTGAGAGATGTATATTACCCAGAATATTTGCTCTCTCAAAAAAAGGTCAATAGTAAAACCTGAATAAAGTATGCAACTTATTTAATGAAATTGAATCAATGTTAGCTTCTCAGTTTTAACAAATATTCTGTAAGATCTTAATATTAAATGATGCTGAGGAAAGGGTATATGGAACACTCCATATAATTTCATAACTGGTAATTCTAAACTTGTGACAAAATAAAAAATTTGAACAAATTTAAACTATATATTCATTTATTTTTATTACTATAGTTTGGATAGTGGCTTTCAAAAAACAAATCCTCCATCAATTCTGGGGTATGATGAACACTGAGAGTATTTTGAGCATTTGATGATAATATACATAAACGTATGGCCTTGTGCCTGGAATGTACTTTCTGCTCTATGCATGTTAGTTAAGATAACAACGTGGCATGGCTGTCAGTATTGGGAAGTGGCCCCCCAAGCAGGTTCTAATGATGGGGCTCACCTTGTGCTTTGGCTTCCAACTTTCACGCAGGTTAACTTCACATACAGGTGGCTGTAGGCAGGTAAACTTCACAGTACTTAGAGCAAGGATCAAAACATAAGATACAAACAAACAAACAAATGCATGTAATTTTTTTCACCTTTCACTCACTAATATATTATATCCTCATTTGTTTCTACACTCTCCCTGACTGGAACAAACAAACAAAAAAAAACCAAGAATGATGTTGAAATTGTTAGAGGGAGGATTGAGGTGCATGTGCTGGTTCTGGAGACTGGAGTTAGATGCAAGCCTGGACTCAAGGCTCTAATCTGTGAATACAGTTCACTGTGCACAGACCAATCGTGTATATGGTTCTCTGCTGGGACTTGGGCAAGCAGATCTATCTGAATCTTTATCCCAGCAAAGTGAGGTCTCCTCGTAAGTGTATAGATGAGGACATTGAAACATGGGAAAGCTACACCTCAAAGTGGCATATGACCAATCAAAAACAAAGTGAGGATTCAAACACAGTTCCTAGTGTGCCCCAAATCCATAATACATTTCTCCCAGAAACTGTGAGAGTGTCTCAGAGGAAAGGTCAAACATGTCACTAAGCCAAAGCGGAGCTCCCAACAACTGGAAGGAGCTACTATCCTTCCAGTAGGTGGCTCCCCTCACCCAGGTGACTCCCTGAGTCACTTGCTTAAGGTTTTCCTTCAGAGACTTTCCATGGATACCGTAAAGAAATCTACAGGCAGACCCAACTTCTTCCTCTTTCCTGTCCTTCCTCACCATCAGCCCACAGCACATGGCAGAATCTTGGATGTAGCTGGAAATCTCTTCCACTAGTCACTAGTGGATGACACGCAGGCAGTTGTTAGTAGACTACTTTACTCGTAGTGTTGGAAAGAACTTACAGTGTGTGTGGCCCTGTCTGTGAGATAGGAAATGGTCCTTGAGCTCTCATCTGGCTTCCAGTAGTGGTGTTAGACAGGGTGGGTTGCTACTCCAGGTTACTACAGCCCTGGATTCATAGCCAGTAATTGATTGACTCCCTCCATGTGTCAGTCAGATTTCCCATTGCTGGGGCACAATATACAACATCTACAACTTAAGGGAGAAGAAGTTTTATTTGGTGCATGGTTCAGGAGATTCACTCCATGGGGAGCCAGGTCCAAGACAGAAACATCATGGCAGAAGGGCATGGCGGAGGAAAGTTGTACACCTTGTGGCAGCCAGGAGGCACAGAGTAAAGGGAAGAGCCAGAGAGGGAGATAAGCCCTCTAAAGATATGCCCTCATGACACACCTTTTCCAAATGGCCCCACCTTCTAACTGCACGTTTAGCTACAAATTCATCAATGGATCAGTCCACTGATGAGTACTGCAACTCCATGATTCAATCACTACCAGACTTTTGGGGGGATATTTTAGATTTAAACCATAACAACCCTAAACCCCCTCTCTTGTGGGAAGAACTTTAATCTAAATAAATGAAGAGTTCTACTGACACTCCGTTCATAAGACAGAATGACTCAAAGGGGAAAATTTCTTGCTTTCAGGAGAAGTAATTTATTCTATTTTTTCCAGAAGAAATAATACTGAAGGTGATAGATTTTGTAAGCCAGTCACAATTATGGGCACTTTAAATAAGAGATGTATTCTCTAGATCAGAGGAAAGATTTGCTAGGCAGGAGTTCTCTGATAACCTGTGATCCACTGGTGCTCACAGTGCTTTGTCTGGCTGAAGTGTCCTTTATGAATCTTTCTTCAAATAAAGCCTGGAAGAGCTACTCACACAATTAAGAGTAATTCTTTACACAGCTTTTGTAACCTTAGGCCTCATCTATGCTAATGAACGAAAATGTGTGACGTTACGACTGTCATTAAAACTGAAATGAAAATTTTAAAAAATAAATCAAACCTCCCTGCTATGTTGAGCCAGAAGGCACTAGTTCTCCTGGATGTCTCTTTTAATTGGCAGTGGGAGCTGTGTTCTGACATTGGTATGCAGACTTGGTTCAGTTTATTTTAATGCCCTTTGAATGTTGAAGCTATCAATTTGAGCACACCATTTTAATGTACTGCTGGGGGGAAGTAGAATTCTAACAAGAGATAGTTAACTACACACACTTTTTTTATTAGTTTTTCTTCCCAGACACTTTCCATAGTCTCAAATGGAATAAATTGGGGAAGAATGTATGTCAGGATGTTTTGATGTCAGTGGCTGTTCACAGATACTGAACTTTACTCCTTTTATCTCTTGTAAATTTCCAATGGATAAAAAGCCCCGAGTAATTACTCTATGTGTGTGTTTGTGTGTATGTGTGTATGCATATATGCACATACTTCTAGCAACTAGTATTTGGAAAACAGAGTAGAAATGCAGAAAGGAGAAAATACTTCCCTAGAGGTAGCAAAACATTTAAAACAGCATTTTGTGGGCTGGCAATACAGCTCAGTGGTAGCATGCCTCGTGTGCACAGGGACCAGGGTTTGAATCACAGCACTGAAAAAAACAACAGCATTTTGTGTCCCCACTGAATGGAAACTGTCCAGTAAATCCCTAGGAACCTAAAACCATCATCCTCAAATTATCATGGGTACATTTTTAAAGATGAGATGTTGTAAGAAATTATTATTCTAGATTTTATTTTTTCTATTTGAATTCATCATTTTTGAATGCCTGTAATATTTGGACCAAGGATTTGCTGTATTTGTTGCTTGGCCTTTTCTATGAAAAACATAGTAAGGCTCTTCTTAACTCATCTAATCTCAACCATTTGATGAGGAGCTACTTGAGAGTCTTATGTGATGGTGTGATATGCCTGTGCTTTGCAAGTGTCAAATCCCCAGTAGAGGATCCTTTCATTTACAGCACCAGAAAATAAGTCTTTAGAAAAAATTCCACTGGTGGAAACCCACGATTTTGTAAGCTGTAAATATTAGCCCTGGGTAGGCATTCATTTTTCTACAGAGTCTTGTTTGTATAATCTCATTTCTACTAGCATGATTACTTGTCTCTTACTCTCTGGTCTCTGTGCCTACGTCTAGAAGCACCGAGCTCCAGGTGGATGGAACCTTGCACTTGCCTAAGCAGCAGGGCTCCACCTCACTGAGAAGTGCTGCCTGAAGCATCTGTGGGAATGCAGACGGTCCCTGCAGTATTATATTCTCTGCGTCTCGTTTTATCTGTGACTGGGGTTTGGGAAGAAAACAATCTGTGTTTTAACATTCGAACTTACTGTGTCTCTCTGATCCTCCTTATTGTGCCCCCTGGGTGACTGTGCCCTATTGTCTGAATTTGAGGATAAGCCATTTATGAGAAAAGAGCCTCGTGTATTTTTTATCTGTTACTGCTTTCCTGGAGTGTCTAGGCTAGGGCTTTCCACACAGTGGATGGCAAATATCTTCGATGATGATGAAAATAATAACATGAGAAATGTTGGATGCCTGTTGAGAGACAGTATCCAATGGGCTTTGTAACTTAAAAGTGATATGTGCTGGTACACATTTATAATCTCAACACTCTAGGAGGCTGAAACAAGAAAATCTCAAGGTTGAACACATCCTGGGAAACTCAGAAAATTGGCAAGACCTTGACTCAAAATTTTAAAAAAAGGTGATGTAGGGGAGGCATGCCTGTAATCCCGGCACTTGGGAGAAAGAGACGGGAGGAACTGCCAAAGGTTTGAGACCAGTATGGGATACATAGTGTGTTCAAAGTCAGCCTGGAGTACAAAGCAAGACCCTGTCTCAAAAGAACAAAACATAAAACATAAAAATAAATAAGTAAAATGGGCTGGTGATGTAACTCAGTAAGAAGTCCCTGCATTCAGTGCTGAGTACTGAAAAAAAAGATAAGTAAAACCAAAGTCTATGTCTATACAAGTTTTATTTTAGTAAATGGCAATGATCAATACTTTTAGAACTGTTTTAAAAGATATTCTGAAACAATGTAGTTCTTGAACACACAAGAAGATTTAAGATATGTCTACTTTTGGAGACTCACTATAATTAAGCAAATTTATTTGTTTTAATATATTAAGTTCTGAAATGTATTGTGATGATAATGATAACATTATTATAAAATCCATAACTGTTTTCATTTACTGAGAACATAACATACATGTTGTACAAATGCCAGTTGCTTTAAAGCATCTCATCTAATTCTCACTGCAACTTTGAACTGCTGAGTGATGGGTTAACCTACTCCAGGTTTCAAAAGGAGAAGTTACTGGTGGGGGTCATCGGGGCCTGGGTGGATTTAAGTGTCAACTTTTCACATCCCCCATTCCCCTACAGAAGACTCTGTTTTCCCCATTATACTGCAAGCTTCCCAAGTAGCAGAAAAAAAAAAAATACATGCTTTTTTTCAGAGTATTTGATCAAGCTGGGAAATTGAAAGGCTTTTGTTATATACTAGCTGGAGTGACTAAACACAATAAACTGTACAGTCTCATTGGCACTATTCTGTTGAGTGCCCAAACCCTGCAATTCCTTTATCTAAAAACTTGAAAGCATTTCTCAACCCTTCAAGCTAGATATAACCTGCTCTGTTGTTGGAGTGGAAGCAAAGTGCCTTGGAAGGGTTTAAACAAAGCTTTTATCATCATTAGCAAAACTCAGAAATATGGGTCACTAGGTAACCACTCCCAAGGTTTTAGATCCTTCCCTTAACTCGGTGTAGCCAGATTCTTCAGACACAGGGCTTGTTATATGTAGCATCTTCTTAGTAACCAAAAAAGGATTTGGGAGTGGTAAGGGACATGGGGAACAAGAGCTCAAGCCCTAAAAAAGAAAAGTACTGAATCTGTGGTTGCCTATAAAGTACATACCTACAAGCCAAATCAAGGATAGTTAAATTCCTAGAGGAATTTTAAAGCCATGAACAAAATGCATCCTCACATGAAGTTTTTAACAGGAAATCTGTTTTCCTGCTCTGCACCTCTGCTGCATGAAGAATGCATAAGTCAAAGCACCACAAGCACCCAGAGAGCCTAGTGGGAGAGACACCTGGCACCGTGGGAGCAGCAAGAAGGCAGGAGTGTCTCCATGCCCATGGGGCCCACACCAGTTGTGCCTGCTTGTTCTCTAAATGGAGACAGGGGTTCCAGCAGCTAAGGGCACAGAGCATCAGTTTTGATGCAGCATCTTTTTGGTAAGGTTCTACCAGTGTTTCTTAGAACTCTCTGCCAAAAGACAACCTCTTCAAAGACCTTCCCAGGACTCTATAACCATCTGGTGACAGACTTTATGAAAGTATCAGATGACACAAGGTATATATATTGGAGATAAAAGTGCTTTTTATAAGAAAAAATATTTTGAATTAATCCCAGTACACAAGACATAGTGATGCATACTATGCTCCATGAACTACTTCTGGTCACTAAATGGAGTCCTTCCAGAAAGTAATGCAAATGCAAAAAATGAAACTTACCTAAATTTGTTTCTCAAAACCATTATAAACTTGATTAGATTACACAGTAGTAAGATTCAGCTTTTTAAATGCAGTTGGGGCTGGGCTTATGAGGAATCTATGGAGGCTGCCAGAGTGTGACCATCTCAGTCTTGTTAGTGTAGTGTAGAAACTCCATGTTCTTTGAATCCAGGGACACACATGCCTTAGGATTTCAGAATAAACTAGGATCCCATGCATATGCAAGTATATAGATATGTTCCCTTTATTTATCTTTGGTTGTTGAATGAAGACTTTGTGCCCATTAAAGTCCCTCAGAAGACACCTAAAACATCATTAGAGACCTTGCAAATGTATACAAGAGTGGTATCCTGGTCTGTTTGTTTTGTAATATCTCTGGAACCATCCTTCTTTGGGAAGCCTAGTACAGAGAATAAAGCCACAGGAAGTCAGAGTTCCTTCAGCAACACAGCCACTTACTCAGTTGGACACACATGGTCAGTTCCCAGATTTTATTAACTCAACAGATAGTAAGTACCTGAGTCTGTTCTGTCCTGGCACTGTGACTAGACTGGTAAACACAGGAAAACCACCCTGGGAACATAACGGGTCTTTACTCCAGGAGTCAGTGAGCTTCCTCACAGCCCAGGTTCCACAGGAATGAGGAAACTGGACTAGATAGTATCCAAACTTGAATTACTATTACTAAACTATGTTTAATTTTATTACTTTAATAAGATCGTAAAACTTACTCCTTATATTGAACTTTGAATAGAGTCTGGGAAGGTAGTAGCCAGACATTTAGCCTCTAACTGATATAATTTCTCATTCTCTTTTTTAAAGAAATACAGGTGGTGGGATAAGGCGAATTGATAAATATAAGGAAGTCAGGCCCATGACAGATCACCCCTATCCCCAGAAGGAATATTTCAGCATTTGAAACACATATTTGAGTGCTGAGCCCTGAGCTGTTGTTTTGTGCACATGATAATACTGAAATCTTAGCAGGAGTGTTAAATATTATTCTCCCTCTTAAAAAGTGTTATGTGGTTCTCCCTGTGGGTACATGGCTCCCCTGAACTCATCCCTCAGGGCCCTGCCACATGCAAAATAAATACTTGAAAAATTATGTGTGTGGAAAAAGGTATAGGCAATTTCTTGGGGAAGAGTTTCACTTAACAGTGGTACAGAATCACGTACTCTAAGTAAAACCAATGTAGACTAATTCTAATCTGTGTTTTTTATATTTATTACAAACTTATTACCATTTTGTTATTTTCCAAATATTTTGTGTTCATTATTCATAAAGATAAGTCTTCCATAGGAATCTAACTCATCATGTCTCCGCAGCTTTCTTCTCAAGCACTTTTCAGATGAAAAGTGATTCAGATACTTTAGAAAGTACCTTTTAACAAATTATCAGACCAAACTATTTTAATAAAAATGATACTAGAAGATAGAATGTGTGTATCCATCTACAATCTTGAAGTCACCGAAGGGATGAAAATACATTTTCCAAGACTTCAGAGTTAAAGGCATGCAATTCCTATGAGAAGCAAAAATGAATGTTTCTCTCCCAATGTTAACACTGCGTGATTGATTTTAAGAGCTGCAGATTTATTATAATTTTCTCCATACATTTTTTGTTGTTGTTGCCTTCTTTGAGGCATGAAATGCTACCAGAGGCAGGACCCCAGGCTAATAGACCAAAAGTATGAGCTGAGACAACATCTCGTCCATTTATATTCTTTTGGCAATGCTGATGTCAATACATCATGCACTGAAAACAAACAGCAACCTTCCTGTACTTAAGCCAGATTGTTTCTTTGGTTACTCAAAAGATAATCTCAACTTTTTTTCTGTTTCATGGAAGTCTTAAGGCTCATTTTATAAATCCTATTTAGCCTTTTTATTAGAATTGGATATAGCTATTGGTGCCACTAATGGATCTTATGTGTTTCTGCTGGTGTCCCCAAACTAAATTGCTGTAACTAATGTGGCACTGTCTCATTTTATAACAGTTAGCAGCTGAAAGCAAGAGAAATTTGTCTAAAGTCAAAAATATTAATGGTTTTATTTATTACAAGATGTCAAGAGTAAAGAGTATAATTTCTACAAGATTGAAGACCATAATGAGACTTTTCATTATAAGGCTTTTCACACTAAAAATTTCTTCCTATAATTTAAAGAAAAATGAGAAATTAAAATGTTGTGTATGTTATCAAACATTAGATGACCCTCTAGTAGGAACTAGTTCAACATAAAGACTTCACATTTAATTTTATCATAACTGTATGTGAATTGGCAAGGAAAATTTTTTAACCAAAGTCACCTCTTCTGTTTTCTTTCTCCATTTCTTAGACTAATTTATGAAAACAGTTAGTTTCATTAAATCATTAGGAAAATAACAGGTATCTAGAGCCTGAATTTAGGCATACATTCAAATAGTAGACCATGTCCTTCAGATTAAAAGCAGTAGAATGACCTAACATTTTATATAAGTCCTTTTTCTTCCTGACTCTTATCTTTTGTCCTTTTTAGGCACTCAGCAAGTTCACCAGGTCACTAGATATAAAATTCTTTCCTATGAAATAAACCTGAGTGGCACATGCCACACCACAAATGCCCTGATTGTTTTGAATATTTGCCCTGCATCCTCACACAGGCTAAAGGGAATGTCTCTAGCAAGTGCTAACAGAAAGAAGCAGAGGCTCAAATGAGACCTTGACCTACTGAATGTAAGGTTGGAGGTGGGGGGCACCTTACCGCTGTGACAGTCACTACCTTCTATAGCAGTAGTGGAAACAGAAGCAGCATGCCACGAAAAACAAACTAGTGGAACCCCTGCTGCAAATCCAAGACATGAAGCCTTGCCCCTGGTCCAGTGCTTTCTAAGAATTTGAGGCCAACATGATAGTACACTGCCAGAGGGTCATCATATGTTCAAGGCCCACCTGGGCAACATAGTGAATTCAAGGCCAGTCCAGAATATAGCAAGACTCTATCTCAAGGGGTGGGGGGAGAGAAAGAATTTTAAGATGCTTTTAAAGTAATTCAAGGTTCCCTATGTTTCAATCAAGTTATTCTAGTTCTGATTTTAATTGTGTTAATGCAACTGAATTGTAACAAAGATCGCATTCCATTGGCTTTACTTTGCTCAAATGTCCATGCATTGGTACTATATGGATTTGGAAATTGAAGCCTTAGATTTCAGAGATCACTTACAACAGGGAATGCCAGTGCCAAATGGAAATTCTATCTCCTCATTTTCTCATCTGCACAATGATAAGCTGAGGTAGTGGTAATTTTTTTGAGCTTGTCCCTAAGTTGAGTCTTTCTTAGTTATGACATGTACAGAAGACATTTATTTCTATCAAACCAGTCAGTTCATTGGAAGGAACAGAGCAATTTTAGGAATCCTGCTAAATTTTTATTTTCCTGGGAATGGTGATGAAGAAGGGGACTAAGAACGGTGAGCAGCACAATGTGAGTTGTTAAAAACCTGAAGCCAGGAGGATCAATAGAAATAATATGAACCAATTTTATAGTTTTAAACTTTGCAGCAGGCACATTAAAGGTGAAATTAATTTTAGCAATATATTCTATATGATGAGCCATACCCAGAATATTACAATTTTAACCTGTAATCAATGTGAAGATTATGGAGATTCTTAAGATTCTGTTTTTCATGCTGAATCCTTAATCTCCAGTGTGTATTTCGAAGTCAATTCATTCCCATTCCAATGCTACTAGAGTAGAGAGACAGCTCTAGATTTTGGAACCTAAAAGACTTGATTACAAGTCAAGGGCTACTTCTGCCATGTACTAAGTGGGACTTTGGTTAGATTACATGCTCAGCTTCAGTTTTCTTATTTAGAAATTGATGATACAATGACATTTTACAAGATTGTTGTGAAGTTTAATTAAAATTGATCAAAGAGCTTAAAAAACCTGACATGTGCTAAGAGCTCTATTCATATTATCTATTTTTATATAACTAGACATTATTATAGATGTTATTCGATGAGAAGTTTACAGTTTGACAAATGTTCAGAGATCCACTGCAAGAGATGAGGAAAAACTTTTGATGGATCTGCCATACCTTGAAGATAGAACATTAAATAAAGAAAGGTAAGGAGTGAAAAGCAGCTTAGCAAGCTAGATTTTCCCCCATAGCGTCTTACCTTCTCTGGGCATCTAGAGTTTGTTAGAGAGAGAGAGAGAGAGAGAGAGAGAGAGAGAGAGAGAGAGAGAGAGTTTGTGAAGGTCTGCTGCTTGATAGGCTTGCCAAAAATTCCCATGCCTATGACCATATGTCTCTGAAACAGCATGCAATCTGTGTCCTTGTCACCATTGCAGAGCTTCAGTCTTTTATAACAAGCCAACGTTTTAGACCTGGGGCATTGGGATCCACTTCACAGGCTGCTGAGACATCTTCTCTCTACCTAGTGGAGAACATCTGCTACCTTCTGCTGAAAGCTGCTCTTCTGTCTGTCTGATGTAGCTGCCACTTACATGCAGGAATGAAGATTCACAGCAAGGCCAAGGGGCAGCTCTGTGATGCCCTGTGGGCTTTCCTGACCTTTAGGCAGAGAACCAGGCAGGACTCTCATCAGCAACTGAAATCCTTCCTCTAATGAAAAAATCTTTAATATCTTTAATTACAGTTAGTGAAAGTAAGACAGGAGCACAGTTATAATCTTCTAGATGGTCTCTCAGATTAAAATTAGATTCATTCATTTGCATAATAAAAGTAATGTTGTGAAAGAAAGCCGTTTGAGTGTTTGAGAGATAATTGCATCTGTTCAGCTGTCTCAGGGCGGCCCTTACTGGATTGAGTTTAGCGCTAGACATTACACCAGCAAAGCAGTTTACATGTTTATGGGGCAGTACAATAGAATTTAAATTTTATGCACAATTAGTCTTGTATTGATGTATAGTTTATATGTAGGTTTGGGCAATAAGCATTTAGTGTAATTTTTTAGTAATTTTGAGGGCACGGGAATATGATGGAGAAAAGGAAACCCTAACCCCATTCCAGCACTGGACAAGCAAAAAAAAAAAAAAAAAAATTGATTTACTTTTTATCTCAAAAAAGGGTCGGTTGCATTCACAAATTTCTGTAACTTTCCACGCATGACACAAAGCACTTCCTTTGTGCATTTCTCAATGAAATCCTTCACATCCTGGCAGACAAGGTCAGGAGAGAGAAAATATTATCAAACAAATTAACTTCGTTCAAAGCAGAGGTTGAAAAATGGGATCTGTGCTTAGGAAATTAGCAAGCAAAGGAAAAATAATAATGTTCCACACCAGTACTTCTATACTAATAGGGGAAAAAAATGTATGCTGAGGTTTGCTAGAACATGTGTAATGAAACAAGAGTGATATTAATTTAATAAATTTATCATGAATACAGATTAGTTCTTGTATCCATAAATAATTCCATGCTTAAATGTGGAAAGTGAAGGGGTAAACTCACCCCAGGTTTATACCATGGTCTTGCTCTACCAGTTCATGTTGTTAGATGTAGGGGAGTCTTAAGGATTTAATTTTCTCATAGCCTTTCTCCTGTGTTGCAATTCGTTATGTTTCGATCAAAGCATTTATTAATATACAAGGAGTCTGCAGATTAACCCAAAAAGATGGAGGTCACACCTTTATATTATGACCATCACATTGTTCTTGCACTATCTTCTTAGGATTTTAATCCAGTCATGCCATTCCATAAGTAAAACATACCCATACCTTATAACCATTGTATGACTGATTTTCTTAAGCCCCTTACTAAGATGGATTATGATGAAAATATATCTAAGAAAAAATAAAAAAATATAAATATAAATATAAATGCTTCCCACACTAAAATTTGTAATTCTATCCCTCCTTGAAAAATCTGTGATAACAATACAATGCATAAGTTCCTGTCCCCTTGAACAGAAATGCTGGTTTAAAGTAGTGTATTCTAAAATCTTATTGAGCATATGCAAAAGGTACACGAATATACAGATTGCTAATAATGGTGCAAGTGAATTTTATTCTTATCAACATCTTCTTGATTTGCCCATAAACTGCTAAAAATATTTTAGTACATAAAAAATAAAGACTAGAGACATTTTTCATGCCCTATTTGTCACCGCAGAAGTCCTAATATTAGTTTAGATTTTAAAAGAAATAGGATCAGTGGAGTCCCTCCCTTGAAGGGAAGGTAGAGGATAAGTTTATTGCTGTGTTGCTTTTCCAGATGAAGAAAGCAAAAGCCACCAAACCAAAAACTCCTGCACAGCTGTACATCAGAGGGGCTGAAGTAGGTAGCCAGAAGTGAAGTCCAGGCGAGTTGATAGGCCACAGGACTCCAGCAGTGCATCAAAGTCATCCATCCAGGAAGGGTTAATAGCTACCCCAGGAGAGAAGGAGAAAGAGAAAGACAGGAAAGCCTGAGGCAGTCCTGGTAAGACCTGAGTATTTTCTTAAGGCTCCTGAAAGTAGCAGAAGCCCAACTGCACATGCCTTGCCAAGTAAAGGGTGGTTTTTCACATAAGCAGAAGCTCCCCGTGAACAATTCCTGGGCTGGTTCACTACACCATGTCAGAGCAGCTCCCTCTGCAACTCTCCAATTTAGTTGCATGATCCTGGCTCCAGCCATGGCTCTCCACTCCATGGAAAAGAGGGAGGGACAAGGCGTGATCTTCCATTAGGAAAACAAAAGCTTTCTTAGATGCCCATTGCAGATTTCCATTCTGTCACACAAGCCCTGTTTGCTGAAGGAAAGCAAGGATAGGGTCGCTGGGTCCAACCCTATTCTCCCATACCCTTCAGCCCCACTTGTCATTTGCCCACGGTGGCTGTTGTTAGTGCAGTTAGACATGTTGATAACTGAGTGGCCACTTGGCAATCTTGTTTTTATTATTACTATTTTGAAGGCAGTAAAATACAAAGCAACAAGACAGAACAAAGCCAACTGAAACAATGCCGTGAAATTGGTACAGAACTTCAAGCAGGTTTCCAGGATAACAGTAAAAGGTACCGTAGTATATCTTATAATCTTCACAATAGCTGTCCTTTCAATCAGGCATAGAAAAATCAAACCAAATACAGAACATTATAAAACCTATTAAAACAGAATATTGAATAGAGCAATACAATTAATCAGAACAAAGAAAAACAGTGATAACAATATTTGCCTTCAAAGAGATGGTAGAAGGAAATCCCCCTTATTTGCTATATTGCATACAGTCATCCTGCCAAGAGATGCTCAGACCTCTGGCTCCCATTTGCTGTGAGGGAGTGGGTAGGGTGGGATGTTTGATTCTCAGCCTGCTGCCTGTAGTCTCACAGCTGCTTACCTGGGAGGCGAGTGGGTTTCTGTAGGCTCACAGCTGCTTACCAGGGAGGCGAGTGGGTTGCTTTCTTGCCCAGTGCCCTAAGTTCTAACCTGGTGGATCTCGGGAGATGCTGGCTGGTTCCTCCCTGGATCACCCACCACTTGCTCGAGCCACGGCTGCTTACCAGTCCATTTGGCAATCTTGAAAATTCATTTTTCTCTTAATCATCACACTACCATTATCTTCTCCTAGCTAAGATTTAGAGCTGAATTGTAGAATAGCTATGAAATTATTTAATGTAGTTATCCTCTGGATACTTTTCTGGAGCAGATATAAAACTGTGAAATAAAAATATATTGCCTCCTTTAATTCTACCCAATATTTATTAATTTTAAATAATGAGTTTGGAGATTATTTTAAATGTGTGTGGGGTCAATGGAGAGACAGCCAAAAGATTGCTTGTACACAAAAGTAACACAAGATACAGCCAGCTGCTCAGTCTTATCTCTATCAATATGCTTAATATCTCATCAAAAGAAACATTTACTTCCCATCTTTCTTCCTCTGAAGACCTGTTCCAACTTTAGTCACTCATGGAAATAAACAATTTCACTCAGTTATCTCTGGTACGCTCTGTCTTCCTTCCTTCCCACACCAAAAAAATGAGAAAGTGCTGGCACAGGCAGAGGATAAATCACAGTAAGGTCTCCTGTGTCATCCACCTGCAGGTGTGACAGCGTCCTGCCTGCATCTTGACATTTTAAGATTAAGAGTGGGGGGGAGTTATATTAAGTGAGGCTTTTGATTGAAATTCTATAAATGTCATTTGATTTTTGCTGGCTGTCAAACCCTCTTGTGTTAGTGACACTGAATAGATTTGTTTTCATAAAACTAGACACTCCACTACATCTTAATGCCTGTGACTTTATTATACAAAATTGTATGTATGCTATCTGTATTCTAGTAACTTAGCGATTATTACACACCTGTGAAATAATATCAGTTATTCAAGTGTTGATATTAAATGCCTAAAGAAAATTTAGGTCTCCAAAATACTATGAATTTAGCAATAAAGTCTAATCATAGTTCAGATTTGAATCTGGTGATGCACAACTCTAGGCCTTTGCACTGAGTTACATTCCGAATCCTTTAAAAAAATTTATTTTGAGACAGGATTTTGATAAGTCACTAAATTGCCCAGGATGGGTTTGAACTTGTGATCCTTCTGCATCAGCCTCCTTGAGTTCTTGGATCATAGGCATTCACCACCTCAAACAGCTTCTCTCTTATTTTTAATATGGCTATAATTTAAGGAAACGTGTCCTGTTATGGAATATGCTTGTTCATGTGGGTGTTAACACAAAGCTTTTCATGTTCAAAGTTTTTTTGAAGTCCTTTCTAACTGCTTCAACTGGTTATCTCAAATTTGCTAATTATTGTTGTTGGATTGTTTACAGAGCTCATTTTGGTCCTCCATGAGTTGGTGTTACCATTTTTTAAAATTTTACAACTCTGTTCCTTCAGTAGAAATATTAAGTATTGTATAGGTTCTACTACAAAGTTTTACCTTATGGAAGTTCCACCATAATTCCCGTCTCCTGGTTATTCAATCAAATACTAACCTGGCTCCTGCGGTACCAACTTCTGGATTAAGCAACTAGGCCTAATCTAATCAGTGGAGAACTGAACAGTAGACATTTCTCCAGCTATAGCTGGAGCCAGAGCCATGCATCAGGAAAGGAAGAGGAAAGAGTGACTGTGAAGAATTTAAGGCATCACTGCTGCCTTGGAAGGTCACAAGCAGGGAAGTGTGACACCTCAGGAGCTGAAAATGATACTGACCTACGGCCAAGAGGAATGCAGAGTCTTCCATCCTCACTGAAATGTGCCCACAGCCTGAAGGAGCTGGAATGAAGCTCCTTCTTAGAGGAAGGATAGACCTTCTAGTTGACTTCTGTGACTTTTAGCAGACATCGGGCCATAGAGGTCTGACATTTTACCCCACAGAGGTGTGAAACGATGAATGGTGTTTTGCATTGGATTTTATGGTGACATTAGTAAATGAAAACTAACACCAGAAATCCCCAATCCAAACCTGTGCATTAGTAGATTTGAGAGAAGCTGAACTTTTTGAGCCTTCTCAAGCATTTGGGTTTAGGTTAGGTAGAATAGGGAAAGACATACATTTTTGAAAGAAATTTTTATTTATCTCACATATCAGGCCCTGGCCAGCAGCACAAGCACCTACCTGGCAAGGGTGGTGTCATGAGTTCGATCCCTGGTACCAGAAAAGAAAAGAAAAAAAAAATCAGGCCCAGTTCAACTGTGGCCACTCATCCACCAAAGGTACTTTTTTGTGTTTAATATCAGCACTTCATCAAGGAAATACTCATTTATAAAGTGTTCAATTGTCCAAAATTAATCTAGGTATAGTGGCACACATCTATAATTCCAGCATTCTAAGATACTGATGTAGAAGGGTCACAAATTTGAGCCCAGCCTAGAGAATTCAGCAACTTAAGGAGACCCTCTCTCAAAGAAAATAAAAAGACAAAAGGTCTGGAGATCAATCCCCTGGCACCTCTCCTCCACCTTAGTCCCAAGCTACTCACTTCCCTTCTTCAGATGGAATCTCTTCTTTGATGTTTGAGGCATTTCAGTAAGTATTTACTGAGAAAATGATTAGAAACCAATATCATTTTCTTTACCACCAAGAAAAAAGTAGAAAACACTATGATTAACCATGAAAGATTATTTAACCACCTCAAATATTTCCAATTTTTATTTTCTACTTACAAATATTCTTAGAACAAAAGCTTAGAGACACTTCATTCTTTACTTTCTTTGTATGTGTATTAAAAATTAAAGGCAGAGTAAAGTAAAACTATCTTTCACTTTCAGAACACATCTCCGGGGCCCCTCCTGACCTCAGTGCTCCTATGTGCTTCCAAACAGCACCCTCTTAATCAATTACACAGAAAATGCTGCATTTCTCTTAAAAGTGATCGACTTTGTCTTTGAAGTTTTCTTTTAAACTACTGACAGCCATTCTATAAATTTTGATGGGCATGTTCAAGCAGTGACAACTGTGACAAAATTGCCATGTAGATGACAACAGTCATGATACTACACATCTTAATTTAGTAATTTAAAAAATCAGCAGAAGAACCCAAGATAAATCTTGGGATTAAAAAAAACTCACCATAGCATGATTATCCTGGGTTTTCTTTCATTATTTTAATTACTACCTACTAAATTCTTACTATGAAAGATGAACATTTGTTTTCTCCTGTACCCTCCCCACGGAGACAGAGAGAAAGAAAGAGAAAGCTCCTCTCCTTCCATCTTCCTACTGTATGACATCATTCTTCACAGAAGAATTATTATACAACCACTTTGCTTTCTTATACAACCATTTTGCTTTTCTTGAATTTAGAAATGGACTTGAAGTTTTGCTTGGTTACTTATTTTTTTTAATATACTTACTAATTTAGCCCCAAATTATTTAATAGAATTGTGAATATTTTAATGTAGTCATAAAAGCTAACAGTCTCTCCCCCACTTTTTAAATGGAGAACATGTTTAGGAGCCTCTCACTTCCTGAGCCTGTTATAATGCTCAGCTTGGTGGTTGCCTTGCAGTTTCCTATCAACCTCTCCCCAAGAATTCTGTGATTCTTTTCTATATACTGTCCACATTTCCCTGGACCTCATATTTACTCTGTCTCTCTCTGTTCTACTCCTATATTTGGTCAGTAGTTTGTCTTAAATATGGAAACCCAGATAAGATGTGTCTTCCTTCAGATGATGCAAATATACTGTTTATGCTCTCATGGTTTATTAATGTACTCTGCTTCCTTGTCCTATGTTGGAACCTTCTCTTCCCTATGTTTCATCTCCATCAGCTCCCATTTGACTGCTGTCATTGGTTTGGGTCTTCTCCCTAAATCTAGAAACTCATGACCTTCCATTCTGGCAAGAATTTATGTATTTTATTCTTTAATTATTTTCTTCTTTTCATTTCATTTTCTCTCTTTAGAATTTCCATTGTTGAGTCAGCCCTTTATTTGTTTTTTTTCCCTTAAATCTTCTATCTCCTATTTCCCAACCTTTACTTCTTTGCTTTGTTTGCTGATTTCCCTAGCTTTATTTTCCAAATTCTGCTGCTATCATTTTAATGTTCAAGAGATGGTCATTTCCTTTATAGGATCCTCTTCAAGGATATTGATTATAGTTAGGTATTTGTTGTGGAATTTTTGCTATTGGTTTTACATTTCCTACTCTTCCCGAAATTGTTTCTGATTTCATTTATTTTTTTATCTCTTTCATTTCATACATGTATGTCATACAACTTTCTTCCTTCACTCTTCATTAAAATTTTAAAAAAAAATAAAGCATTGAAAAAACCTGATTGGGAGCTGTCTACAGATATCTGTACAGGACCATTAGTGTGGGGTCTCTCAACAGAGTGGTAGAGTGGTAAACACATTGGAGGGATGGGGCACACACAAATAAAATAATATTTTTGCCTAGGAGGACTATCATTTTGTCTAGAGATAAATTCAACAATGATTTCCTCTCAGGTGACAAGAGTCATCAGTTTGAATGCCATCAAGTCTAGGATAGGCAGGAGAAATAGATGGGGTTTCACCAGTCAGAAAACATCAGTCCTCATTTCTGTAATTCCCCTGATCTCAGTAGCACCCTTCATCAGGTAGGCAGTGTCAGCTGTCCTTACCCAGGGCCCCTCTGCTAGGGATTCTTTAAAAAATAAACCTCTGTCCTCAGCCTGAGTAGGGAGGTAAGTAGGTAGGCTTCACAAACTGGATGTTGAGGTCCTACCTTGTGCTCATCGTATTCTGAGTACTGTTCTTGTTTTGGTTTCATTTGCACATTGAATAACCAGGTACTACTTGTTCTCTCCAATGCCTAGGCCTTCCCTTGTTTCAACAGTATAGATGGTCTATTTCTCATCTTCTGGCTGCAGATGCATTTCAGCTTTCTCTAATCTGCAACGTAGGTTTACATTCTTCCAGCTAGGTTCTACAGTTTCTAAAACATCTCTCATCTAATCATCTAATTAAGATCTCTCATCCTTTTCTCATGAACTCATTATCTTTGTGAAATTATTTCTTCTATTAAATTTCAGTGGGGTATGGGGATACAGAAGACGTGGACACATTTGTTATACCTGCCACATGGAACTGCTCAACTTGAGTTCTCTTCTCAGTGAGTGTCACCACCAGCCATTACAAGTGAAAGATAGAATCCATGAAGTACCCCCAGACTCTGCCTCTCACCAGGTCTATGCAGTTACCTAGATGAGTAGTTACTAAGTCTTATGAGAAGTCATCATATTCTATCAGGATGCCCCACTCTGAGCTCTTGAACATGTCCCCAGCTCTGTCACTCCTGCACTTCACTATTTAAGAGGCTGAGCAGCTTTCCCACTGACCCCTAGGATCAGTATATTCTTCACACTGACCTGCCACTATGACTATAAAACAAGAATTGATGCCATTCTCCTTGAAGAGATGTTTTTATGGATTCTCCAGATTTTCGGGACAAAGTGCACAGTCTGTATCATAAATAGAAAACACTTCATTATATATAAAACCTACACTTCCTCTGGCCCTCTGTCTTCCCTCACCATCTCCATAAGCTTCTTAAGCACAAGGCCTGTGACAGAGCTGGTGGGTCCTGATGTGTTTGTTTGTGGTAGATCTTTGTGCTATCTGCACCTGCCTGAAGTTCTGCCCCTTTTTTATTCTGATCCCATAGGACCATTTTCCTTGACCATGCCACTCATCAAAAGCTGTGATTTTTGCCTAGCATTCTTCCCTGGAGAGGGTAGCCTCTCCACCCATTCTCCACCACCTCAAAAATACCTGACTGACAAGGCCACTACTAACTAAGAACAGATTTCTGTTACCTTTGACCTTTCTCTACTGACCATTCAAAATATGAAAATATGCATGCTTTTGAGGATATACACAGGTACACATTATAGATATATAGATATATACATTCTAAATATACCATATATTCATATCATATGTTTAAACATGTGTATGTATGTTTATGCATATATTTTCACACAAGAAAATAAATTGTTAAACACTGGGAGAAAATACATTGCCATTAAATCATGTAATGTGAAATTATTATCACCTTTATAGGGGGTGGGTGGGACAATAATTTACCTCTCACAGCTATATCTGAAATTTTTATTTCATACAATTAATGAGAGAATGCAGAAATAGATTTTTAGAAACTCAACCATGTTACTGTAGAATGAAAAATACATAGCAAGTAAATTTAAATCTGCAGTTTATTCTAATTTAAGCTATTTTTATCAAAGAGAAAAAATTTAAGCTATGATTTTCAAGGCCATAAAAATCTGCTTCCATGGTCACTTAGTATGTGTCCAATTACTAACCCATAATATGGGTGGAATAGGACCAGTTCTGTAGACTCCTGTGAGCAATGTGCCTCAAGTTCTGCCTCCTGTTAAGCAATTGTCACTTGACTTCAGTGCTGTCCCCCCAAGCTGCCCTAAAGATAGACTATGTCCTGGAAGCCACCTCTCAAGTCAATTGGAAGCGACATTTCCGAGACCCATCCATACTGCTTCTGTGGAACATTTTGTATAAATAATGCCATTTGTCATTTTCCTTGGGGCCACTTTGTAACTTCCAATGTTGTAAACCTGCTGTAACTGAAGGTTCAAAGTTACATCTCTAATAAAATGCTCTTGATTGTCTCTATGTTTTGTAACTTTTATAATTTTCCAAAATTTTTTTTCAAGTATTGGTCCTCTCTAGTTTCAACACTAAAGAAAAAATTGGTCTCTTTATTATTAATATAGCTTATTATAAATGTCTAGAAAACACTTAATACATTTAAAATGCTGTAACAAAATACTAAAGTCTCTGTGGTTTATAAATGGAAGTATATTTTTTATACTTTCAAGGGCTGGGAAGTACATACGAAACGACTCAATGTCTGGTTAGGGTCCGTTTCCTTATACCTGGTTCCTTAGACATTCAGATTTCCCATCTCCTATTTTGCCTCCCTGTCTTGAGGGTCCTTTCAGCTCTATCTTACTCATTTTTAAAGCAAAGGCCAACTGTGGCCTCCTATGAGAAGTCTGCAGATCTTATAACATGAAGTAATTTTATTTCTTCCCTGTACCTACTGAAGTTCCACATATTTATATAGGCAGTTCCGGCAGCAAAAGAATGTTGAAGAAATGGGAAGTATATATATCCACAAGAACAAAAAGTTTGAGACAAAATGCAGATGACAGATGTCAACAAAATTTTAGAACACTGAAGGAAGAGTAAGATATAAACTAAGGAACATTAAAATTTTAAAGTTTCAGCAAACAGCAATTCATGAATCAGGCAGCCCAAAATACATGCAATTAGAACTCTGCAGAAGGTAGATGAAGGCAAACTTTTGTAGAGTGAATTTGAAAGCAGAACAAAGAACTTAGTCATTTGGTTAAAGCTAGAGCAATTACCTTATTTGGACTCACCCTGTGAGAGTTTCAAGGCAATCAACACCCAGATGTCCACCTATGACTGTCTGAGCTGAAGTGTCATTTGTTTTTTAACGAGTTACTTGCAGGAAAGAAATCTGAGTTAGGTTTCGGTTGTAGGAATCCAGACTTTAAAGCTACCTAAGAACCTCCCATATAATTATTTTAACAGAAGATAGCAATGTCATGTAAGAATCAAAGATTTATGAGGAGTGATAAAATATACAGTGGGTATTATTACAGTAAAAGATTCATTGCCAGACTTTTCTATCAAAACTAGTGACTCTGTTGATACTAAGCAGTGTGACTCTAACCCTTAATGTTCTGATTCTCATTTTCTTCATTTCCAACATGTAAAAATAATTCAGTCTACCTAATCTACTGCAAATACTTCTTGTGCACATCCATATATGTATATATATATATGACTTTGACATTTTACACTTTTACAAGTAAAACTCTTTATTAGTGGTATTATCATTCTACATTTTATTGTATTTGTTTATAATACAATGCAACTAGGCTTTTAAGGGAAAAATTTATATCTTATTTATATTCCTGAGAGTCCTAAGTTTTTGTATAATCATTCATTGTTGAACTGCATTAATATAGTTAAAAGCTCACTTTAAAAACTACCTGAAGTATAGATCTAAGCATTAAATGAAAGAAATAGTTGAAGTTATGTTAAATTTGTAAGTACAAGTATGGCAAAAATTTTTTTCTTTTGTGCAATCACTTGATATTAGAGATGACTGATAATTTATAGTCCAGAAACCAACAGAAAAGAAATCTCTTGGCAATTTTAGCCTCAATATTTCTCTCTCCCACATATATTCCATATTGTAATCTCACAGTTTTCCAAAGACCCACATTTAGAAAGATATTCTATATTTTTGTCTAAGTAAGGGACAACTCAGTGTTAACACTGAGTAACAATAACATGTCTAACAGGACCTAAGCAGTGTGCACACATTAAGACCAAATGAATGGACACTTACATTTTCAATTAAACATATCAAAGATGCTAAAGCCACTGAAAGATAAGCCACATTGAATTTCACTTGTACTAGTTTTATTCTAACATTATTTTTATGGAAGATCTTTAATATAACTTAAGCAATGGATGTAAAAATCCAATATCATAATACTTAGGAACAGCATGAGTTATAACTGTGTTATAATTGTGTCTGAAAAGTTGCTTTGTAAGATATATGATTGACAGCTGATAGATTGGCAAATGATAAGTAGATAGAAGATACATTAAGTAAGTAGATAGATAAACAAATAGATCGCTCTCAAAGACATTTGGATCAAAGTATGGCATGATCAGATAACAGGTTTAGTTAGCTACTGAGAGATGATAAGAAATAAAAATTATTTTGCAACTTCATGTTGAATTAGCTTCTTTTGGTACTTAAATATACTATATTCTACTGTAAAATCAGTCTTTAGTTTTACAAAAATACATTGTGTTAAAAAAAAATACATTGTGGTAGCCCACCCGACATGGTGGTGCATGCCTGGTAAGTAACCCCAGCACTTGGGAGGCTGAGGCAGGAGGATCATTTCGAGTTCAAGACCAGCCTGGGCTACAAAAAGAGTTCAAGGCCAGCCCAAACTGCATGGTGAGACCCTATTTCAAAAAAAGACCAAAAGAAAAAAAATACATTGTGTTTTAAATAATGTAGCTTTAAAGGACATTATATAACTGTAATCCCAGCACTCAGGAGGCTAAGGCAAGACGATCACTGCAAGTTCATAGTCAGCCTGGGCTACAAAATGAGTTCAAGACCAGCCTGAATTGCACAGTGAAACCCTGTCTCAAAAACACAAAAAATTATAATTTTTATTTCTGTTTCAGATTTTTCCCATTAAATAAATTGCTGTGATCTGAATGTCTGCACTTTTCAGATTTTATCTGTTGAAATCCTAGCCCCTGAGATGACAGTGCTAAAAGGTGGGGGCTTGGGGAATTAGGTAGATCATGAGGGCAAAACATTATTGGTCTGTAGGAGTTCATTTCACCATTTCCAATAGTCAAGGATGCAGCAAGAAGACAACATCTATGAAGAAGAGGGCTTTTCTAGACCTAGAATCTAGTGATGCCTCAATCACATACTTCCTGCCTCTAGAAATGTGAAAATCAATTCTTGTTCTTTAAGCCTTCCATTTTATGTTTTGTATAATATGCTGAGTGGACTAAAATAGAAAAACAGATGCATTCAATATGAGATCAAATGGTAATTCTTAGAAATGTGATATGAACTAATTTGGGTCACACTCTAATGATTTAGAAAAGATTCATATAACTTGAGAAGATTTTGTTGTAAATTGCCTCTTGGGAATACTCATTAAGAAATACTTTGCTAAGAATAATTCTCAAGGGGAACTGTAATTATTTTTTAATAGGAGTTTGATTAAGTTTTTCTCCAAATACTTGAAGAATAGTGGTTCTGAATTATTTTATAATGTTTGCCTTCACCTGTAAAATTATGACTTACCTCTTTTAGTAAAGTACATTTAGATGAGAGAGGGGGAGAGAGAGAGAAAGGGAAGAAAGGGAAGAGGAAAGACATATTGAGTAAAGAGGATAACTTGGTATTGATAATGAATTGATTTTTTTCAAAGGTATAGACTAGTATTTTCTAAGTTATACATTTTAATGTACTTTTTAATTGTCATCTAGTGTGCAGTTAAGTAATCAGCATCTTAAACACAATAGGCAGTACATTCTGAAATTAAAAATTACTAAATACTATAATTGAAATATTTCTTTTGTCATCTGTGTCAAAAGGTTATATGATATAATAGGATTTGGATTAACTAATCTGACATCTGTGTGTGTATATATATGTGTGTGTGTGTGTGTGTGTGTGTATGTGTGTAGACTGTCTTTACTGGAATGGTTTAGTACAGTTTGTTCATGTGCATTGTTCACATGAATTATAATCTTTAACTTTGTATTATGTGTAAATTCTAGACCTTTGTATTTCCTCTATAGTAAATCTTTTGTTCTTGATCTAAACCCTCAACTTCACTGGATATTTTATTGGTCTGTGGACACTGTTGGTATATTACATTCAGAAGGTCTTTATTAGATATATGAAAAATTTATTTATCTTTTTTCCTTTTATATATAACACTTTAACTTTTCTATAGACAAATCTTTAATAATTTTTAGTGTTGGTTTATTTGACTACTTTTGCAAACTACTACTATTGCGATTTGATGAGAATTATATTGCAAGTATGATATGTTTTTCAGAAGAGTGAAATCTTTACAAATTGCATTTTAATTCAGGAATAGTTATCTTTCCCTACACAATAAGCTTTTGTGTGTTGTTCTTGTTGCCACAGTTGTTTCTAATTTATGGTCTTTACATTTCTTGTTAAAATTTTCCCTAAGCATTAATTGATAAATAAAAAACACAAAACTTATATAAATTAATGGGATACCATGTGATGTTTCAACACATGTATATTTCATGTAATATTTAAATCAGAATAAGCATATATATATATGGATATATATTTTTATGGGAATATTTCAAATCACTTCCTCTAACTCTTGACCCTATATTCAAATACAGTGACATTCATAAATAGCCAGGATTAGGACTTATGCATATATTTATGGAAAATATAGTTCAAACCATAGCACTCATTGTCATCTAACTGAAAAAGAAAAAAAGATAATTGGAAGAAGTGGTTTCACAAAGTTAAACTATTTACAATATATC
This sequence comes from Dolichotis patagonum, assembly GCA_004027295.1. Lineage (NCBI taxonomy): Eukaryota > Metazoa > Chordata > Mammalia > Rodentia > Caviidae > Dolichotis > Dolichotis patagonum. The sequence continues at coordinate 43,122 of PVJX010000385.1, read as the reverse complement.
ATTTTACAATGTATATTGTTAAAATTCCTGCATCTCATGCTTGGAAAAAAAGGAAAACATAGTCTTTGTAATAGAAGCTAATGGATTGCTGAATGAGCTAATGAGTTAGAAAAAAAAAACAATGCTATTTTATATAGAAGCCATATAACATGGAAATCGTAAACGTGTATTTCTTGGGGTTTGACTCCAGCCTCTTATTACAAAATGGACAAATAAAAATTCTTAAAACTCAGGATGCCTAAATGCAAATATAAATGAATATATGAAGTGACTCAGCCCATATGATAAGTAGGGAGCTTATTCTCTCTCTCTTTCTAGTTCTTATCTCTCCTTCACATTGAACACTATGATACATAAAATTAATTTCTATTCTTCAGAAAATTGTGAGAGTACCTTAATACAAACCTTTATCATAATTTAAGACTGATAAATACAATATTGTCTCCTGTAATCTGTTCCTACCAGCATAAAGAAAAATACACACAGAAGTTTGTATCCATTTAAGTGGATACATGAACTAATTTAACTCTGTCTCTGTCTGTCTCTGTCTCTGTCTCTGTCTTTGTTCAGAGAGGTCAGAGCACATATTTTATTTACCTACCAGGTACCGTAAGAGAACCAGTCCCCTACAGGGTATCAAATCTGTTGTACATGTACTGGTGGCACCCAGGAGAGGGGCCCTGCAATTATGAAACTCAGAGCAACTGTCACTTCAGCCCGCTTTCTCCTCCAGAGAAAAAAACCAGGATAGAGAGGGAGGGACCTTTGTCCAGGAATACAGACAGGTCCTCTCTGAAGTAAGGAGGGGAAAGTTCCTGGCATTTATTAGCCTGAGTGGCTGAAAGGCTGAGCAGCACTAAGGCTCTACACATCTCAGGAATGATTCAAACTCTCTAATTCTAACACGTGTTTACTGTTCATTGCCAGTAATATTTCTTTACTACATCCAACTGTGTAAAATGTGAATTATGAAAACATTCATCGATCACGGCCTTCTCCCAGAAATAATGCCTTCTGCTCCAATAACAAAAAAACCTGATCAACTAATACTCAGATCATAAGAACATTTTTTATTTGCATATGAGAAGTCCAGAAGGAGGCAGGGTGAAGGTTCATTTAGGGACTCAGCACCTGTGAAGGGTCCGGGCTCTGCACTTTCTGGCAGAGGCTCTGCACCTCGTGCTTATGGCTGCTGCAGCTCAGACATCGCTTCATCATTCTTAATCCAAACAAAGGAAAGCAGCAATAAAGGAAAAATACCTTTGTCCTTTGGATTTCTCTCTTGCGTTCAGGGAAGAAAACACTTCTCAAGTGTGACCACCAATTTCTTAATACTTTTCACTGGCCCCACGCTGTGAATGGGGAATGGGATCCTGTGACAGCCAGTAGGTACCTACTGCCAAGGATGAATGCTCTGTGCCCACATCATGAGCCGAATTGTTAGCAGAAAAAGAAGACATACAGTAGTACCTTGGACCTCATTGTTACTTGGTCCTAGGAGGTGCAATGAGTACCAAAAAGGAAGAGTACCACACAAATTGTCTTAGCTGGAAAGGGCTGCAGTAATGAGCAATCAACACAGACAAGAGCTAGCTAGCATGTTGAGTACCCAAAAAAAGGACGAGTACTGGGACAATTCTTTCCTGTCAAAATGTATCGAGTATCAAAATGAGAATTTCAAACTAGTCAAGTGCTAAGATATGACTGTAGACAACTCTTTGTAGTCAAAGACCAAAGTCTGTCAGCCGTTACACAGTAATATGAGTGTTGTTATAATAAATTCATGCTAACTCTTCGATGACCAAGAAAGTTAACTTGGTGAGACTTCCACTTCTAGAGGAAGATAGCCTCCACATTACTATGGAAGTAGGGACCACTAGGAAGCATTTGGAGATCTTTTCATGGCCCCAGTATTCCTGGAGCTGCCTTTGTTATATTGAAGCCCTAGCACATCTGTGAGGCAAAGCTTAGTGTGGAAGAAAACTACAAATAAGTTGAGGGGGAAAGAAACAGCAACTCAAAAGTGGAAACAAAAGTCAGAAAGATTTGTGAAGAGCAGAATGTCATGCCAACAGTAGTTTTCTAAAAAAGAAGTAGTACTAAAGATAAAAATCTTCAGACTAGGCAAATGTTGGCTTTTTAGACAAGAATTCTTTTGCGTAGTAACTCCTTTTTTTTTTCCCCAAAAAAATTACTTTCTACTTCCAATGACAGTTGGGTTTTTCTCTCCTTTTGTTCTGTTTCTATTGGTGTGTCTGGATAATGAAGTTGAAGATAGACATGTTTCTACTTGTGTCTTAGGTACACAGGACAAGAAAGAACAAAAGTAGACCACTGAATCTGGTAGGTATGGCAAGCCTTGATGGATGGCTATTTAGGGATGGTAGTCATCTTATGTTGACTGAGGATGACTTGTCCCTGTCACCCTAAGTGAACAGGTCTCTTGTCCTTCTATGTGGTCTCTCAGCTGTCCTTGCCACTGATCACACCATGGGAACATTGGCTTCAGATGTTTCCTTGCTCTCTATTTCTAGTGCTGTTACTGGTATGAATTTAAAAGCATCCCTGAAGTTAGTGATAGACAGCCCATTACAGTGATCCAAGAATGTTCTTCCTTCTTTCACTTGCTCTCCATACATCACCACACCACCTCATCCTTTTCTGCATGATAAACACCTATATTGTCACAAAAGATATCAACCCTGTGGATTTTTCCCCACAGTTTTAGGGACTGAATCCAAGGCCTTCACACTAAGCTCCACCCTCAACCCATTTTATAATTTTGAGACAGGCTCTCACTAAGTCATTAAGTCATTAAGATGCCTGGGTGGGGCTCCAAGTTGTTCTCCTTCTGCCTCAGCCTCTCAGAGCTTTAGGATTATGGGCATGTGCCACCATACCGAATTTACCCTGTGGCACATTAAATTCTGGCCCCCAACATATGCCCTTGCCTTAGGAGTTTGGCCTGTACTTTGGTCAGTCAGGCAGTGTGAGAAAAGCAGGAGCCAACCCTAGCTTGGAATGTGACCAGCAGCTCACCTGCTGGCTTTTGGGAGGAGTCTTGGTCTGTCCTGATAGAAATTCAGAACTCCTGAGGACCTGTGCTGTAATGAAATCCAGTAGAACAGAGAGAGGGAGGAGAGGAAGGAAACAAATGGTGGGGGAATTTGTTAGATGGTAATAGACAATTAGATCAACCTACAACAGAGCAGAATCCTTTGCTTTTCATGTGTTTCCTGGGCCCAGATAATCCACTGTGCATGAGATTCACATGCCAAGAATCACACGGGAGGCTCCTCTGGCATGTTTGTGTCAGCATTTGTCAGTGTGAGAGGCTGCTATGAATTCCTTGCTTCTTAAAAATTTTTAATTATTTTTATAGTGCAGTACACAATGATGGATTCTGTTTAGGGAAATTAGTATACACATTTAACCTATCTTGACCATTTCCCAATCATTGAATCCTCAAAACTAATGCTTTGTGTAGTGTTTGTATAATGTATAGGTGTAAGAATTTATTCTGTTTTATCTGACACAGAATCAAAAGTTGTATATAATTATTTTGACACTACTTTATAGCTAAAATCACAACACTGAGTCAACAATTATATTATCAGTTTAGAGTTCTCAAAGTATTGCTTACCCTTTTGAATAATACCAAGGATATTCACATTGGTTTACCTTTCAATACATGAGATGTGATTGAAAGATACAGTGAATGTTTAGATTTTAAGAAGTTATCACAGTAAAAGACACAATGCCCTTAATCCCCTTCAAAATACCACCATCACTTTGAACTCATTTATCAAATTGTGCTTGACACTTTCTGAAGCATGTGTGGAAGTCCTCTTTTGTGAGTTTCTTTACAAGGTGTGATAAAAAATATGGTAAGTGCTGCTACTGAGTGCCATCCAGTGAAAAGACTGCCTCATAAAAACATTATAGTTTGTCCATGTCCACTAGATCTGACACCATGTCATTTTTGGCTCTTACACAAAGTCAAAATGACCATGATTTGAATTGCTTTAGGACATCAAGGCAACCATAACGGTGCAATTAAAGATAGTCCTGAATGAGGACTTTCAGAACTACTTCAGAAGGTGACAAGAGTAATGGGATAAGTGTGTTCAAAGCCAGGGTGAGGGATATTTTGAGGAATCATAAAGGCAATGGTCTATTAGTATAATGCACTTTTAACTTATAAATGTATAGTGGTTTTGATAGGGTTTTGCTACATGGTGTAGGGCGTAATGAGGAGAAGAAGACTATACACACTCAGTATAGACACTTTTCTTTTTCCTCTTCTGAGAAGAGGAACATATTTTCAGTTTGTGGCTAGTTGATTTGAGAACCTGTGAATACAGAAAGCTAATTGTAAATGAGTATGTGACAACTTTAAAATTAATATGTGGCATATTTAGTGAAAATTAATATGTCATTTCTGTATTTTGGTCCTCTGTCTTTCAAGTATTTTGTTCCTGAATAACCAAAATAATTCTATATACACTAGCCACAGAATATTACTTCAAGGCCTAGGCAAGGTTTGGATCCTTTAAAAACACTACACATTCAGTACTCTGTTTAAAAAAGATGGGATTATCTTGTCTTATAAAAGCTCAGGTAAAAATGGCATTGTTTCTTTTGTTGCTTTCCATTAGAATATTTCATAGTTGAGTAAAAATAATATAGACCAGGATGTGTGGAGTTATTGAAGATTCAGATGTTTTTTGTGCTATTGGAATCAATGCATAATGCTGTCCTATTAGATTCAGGAGCAATCAAAAAGAAACAACAGCACTTACTGTTAAGCATTTGAAACATTTCTAGGTATTTAAAACCCTGTTAGCTTGATTAGATATACTCCCAAGTGTCCAGAGATGTCTCAGCTGTGAAGGCATATATGGATGCATCAGAGGACCATGGGCTGTGGGAGCCATCCCCACCCCCGTGGGAGGATGTGTAGAGACAGCTCCATGGACTCTGCCAATTCATTGCATCCTAACCGCATTTCCTTCAGTCTCAGCAGACTTCAAACTCCTCTCCTGACAAAACTAGGCTGCTTTTTCCAAAGAAAATGTTCTTTGTTTTAATGGTTTATTTTAACAAAACTTCAGACTCACAAGTTGCAAAGGGAGAGAGGGGTTGGAAATGGGAAGCGGATGAAAAAAAATTAAGATGTCTTATGTGCAGATACCAACTTCCCATGATGAATAAAATCATTGTGTACTGCAAGCATGTACTAATGAAAACTTAATGGCAAAAAGTCAAAGTTACAAGACTGGGAGAACATTTTTGATTGGTCTTCAACTGGACACCCATTCCTTTGTCTAACACACACATGCATTCGCACACACACACCACACACACAAATTTTTCCTATGCTATTTGAGAATAAGTTGCCATATGAGTTTTCCTTATTTCTAAAATCTTCTGAATATGTTTCCTCAATTCAAGGGTACTCTATTACATAACATGGTACAATTATCAAAATCATAAAATTAAGGGGATCCTGGGAAGATGGCAGATTGATAGGTAGCAGGATAGAGAGCCTCTCTGAGACAAGCAACTCAGATGCTAGAAATTAACACCATGGAGAAGACCAGACAAAAGGAGAGGGATTCTCATGATCCTGAAGCTGAGGAGAAAGAAAGAAAGAAAGAAAGAAAGAAAGAAAGAAAGAAAGAAAGAAAGAAAGAAAGAAAGAAAATGTACAGAAAACTGGAGCTAGACGTGCTCTCATTGGAGCTGGTCCCATGCTGTGCTGGGTGCCTTGGAGTCAGACAACTCACAGTCATGCTGAAGTCTCAGTCATGCTGAAATCTGGGGTTGGTGAGCCCAAGGCCCTTGGCGGGATGATGCACAGCAATGGAGAGTGGAACCAGCATGGAGAGCTTCACTGACCCGTGGTGAGTGCTCGGAATTTGGTCCTGTGGGGGGGGGGCAGTGTGACTGGCTGGATGACATATTGGAGTTGGGCAGGACAGGCCGGAGCCCAGAACCCCAGTGGCGTCAGTCAGCCATTCCTGGCCCAAAGTGGACTGGTGAGATCTGCTTGGGCTGGGTCATGCCCCTAGTCAGGACCCAATAGCCAGGGACAAAATTGTCCCAAACTGGTCATGTCCACACGGCACAAACTAATGTGGTGAAGGCACTCGCTGGTTGACTGGCTCAGAGGAGAGGGGCCAGCCCACATCACCCCTGCATGCACCTCACTGCTCAAAAGAAAACTGGAGAGGGCAGCAATCCCCTAGACAGCATGCTTTAGAAAAACCTTAAGCAATATGGAAAGGACCTGAGCCCTCCACCATACACCTGTCTGAAAGAAACAGAAACATGACAAGGGAAAGAAATAAGAAAAAGCCTCCAGCCACTGACCCAGGGAAAATAAGTCCAGGAGAGGTAAATACAGAAGAGATGGAGGGCAGCAAACATGCAATATCGGACATGGTGTCAGCCAACATAAAGAAATATCTTTGTGACATCATACACGAACTTAAAATTGAAATACTAATTCAAATAAAACAAGATATAAGAATATTAATAAAAGAAATGCTAACAATCTCTCAAGAAGACACAGGTGGAAGAATGGAGGAACCCAGAAAAAAGAGAAACCTTTGATGAAGAATATAAACAAAATCCAGAATACATGAAACAGATTAAAAGAGATTACTAGGAAATTAAAAACTCCATTGAAAGCCAGCAGAATTGCTTGACAGAAACTAACAAAACTTGAAGATAGATTTTCAATGTGTGATCAGAAAACAAAAGATCTCTTAAAAATAACAAGGAACCAGAAAGTAACAATACAAAGGCTAAAAGACAATAAGAGGATCAATAACTTAAGAATAAAAAAAGGTGAGCAAAGAAGTAGGGGTAAACACAAATGAAATACAAAGCCTATTCACAGAAATAATTAAGGAAAACTTCCCAAGCATAGGAAAAGGAAATGATATTCAGATATATACAGAACTCTAGCCAGCTACAATCAAAACAGAGCTACACCCAGACATATAATAATCAAGATCCCAGAAACTCATCACAAAAACACAATATTAAAAGTGGTCAGAGAAAAGAAACAGATCACCTATAAAGGAAAACCCATCAAAATCACAACAGACTTCTCAAAACAAACCATCAAATCAAGAAGAGCTTGGAGAGAAGTATTCCAAGCCCTGAAAGAAAATAACCTCCAACCCAGATTGATGTACCCTGCAAAACCATCCTCAAAATTAATGGAGAAACAAGATGTTTCCATGACAAAGAGGAACTGGGGGAGTTCATGACCACCAATCCAACCCTACAAAAAAATACTGAAGGACATTCTAGAGAGAGAGAAAAAATCACCAGGATTCCAGGAACAGTGGCAGAGAGGCCTCAGTGAATGGGGTAGACAGTGGAATGAAGGAGAAAAGTAGAGAGTCAACAGCAGAAAAATAGCATAGCAGAGATGAAGCAGAGAAAATTGGCTATAATATCTAATATACATGGCATTGATACACTAATAAAAGGAAACACAGGCAGAGTAGATCAAGAGATAGGGTCTATTGAGATGCTCTGAATAGGAAATACAATCAACCTGAAAGAGGGTTTATGAACCGAAAGTCAAAGATGAGAAAACAGTGCTCTATGTGACAGGGAACCAGAGAGAAATTGGGGTAGCTCATCCAGCAGCTGCAGATATGTTGGAAAGACATGACACTTTTGTGCAGTGGTGAACTACTCAGCTATAACAAAGGAAAACCTTGAGGCTTTTGTAGGTAAAGGAATACAGCTCAAGATCAAGCTCAGGGTTAAAAAGGTTCAGAACCACTTAAGTAAATAGTGGGTTGCACCCCTAACCTAAAAACTAAGGGAGTTAGTGGGACCCAAAATGTACAATGCACCTTGTGAAAGTGAAATGAGAGGAATTGTCTAAAAAAAGGAAGGCAGAGGACATTGTTAATAGTGTATTGGGATTTAAAATCCACATTATTCTTATTGCTCTGTTTAGTTTGCTTTTATTCTGTTCCAGTCTGTCTACTCATACTAGATTTGAGGGCACAGCCAGCTATCCCAAAAATAGCAGGATATACTATGGTAACTATACTTAATTTCCTGTGAACTTAAACTGAAGCCCTGTATTACTTACACTGTCTTACTCTGACTGATCTTATTTGAATCTGAGTTGTTAGATTGCTGTTTTGTCTTGACTGATTTTATTCGAATCTGGTATGCTTGATAATATCAAGTCGGACAGTAGAGGCAACTACTCTGAAGATGACAAGATTTAATAGGATACCCATTCCAGTTTGATTATTAACTGATTTTGGAGTCCTATGATGTCTACAATGTTTTGTTTTTATTATTATTGCTATGTACGACTATGTTCAATTATACTATGCCTGATGATATAGACAATTCTATTGAAAATGACAAGAGGCATCATAATAATTACTGTAGATCACCTGCTATTGTGGTTTTATGTCTTTTTCGCTTTGTGTTTTTCTAGGAATTTGTTTTGCTGTCTTGTTTTGATTTCTATGTCCCTCTAATACAGAAAGGATAGGTATACATGTAGAGACTCATGCATGCGTAGAACTTCTAAACAGTTTAAGAGAATTGATTATATAATGTATGATGTAATGAACAGATACTTTGAAGAAAAAGAGACAATAAGATACCCAGAGCTAATTCTGTAGCATCATGATATAAAATATAGAAATATTATTATTCTCTGTTCAGAGTGATATTAGTCTACTTTCTCTTGTTTAATTTCAACATATATAAAGGTATGCACAGCCACTTTGAAGAGAACAAGAGACATTATGGCAGACATTGTTTACTTCCCTATTGTCTGGTCTTGAAGTCTTATGCCTTCATCATCCTGTTCGGATCAGTTTAATACTGTTTTGTTCAGTATGAATTCACTGTGTATGAAGATATGGACAACTATTTGGAAGAAAACAAGAGACAGTATGATAGACAGTGAAGATCTCCAGTGATCTTGCTTTGAAATCTGTGTTTCTTAAATTGTTTTCTTTTGATCTGTTTTGTTCTGTTTTGTTATGTTTAATTTTTCCTCTTTAAAATTAAAAAAAATCAGAAAATTAGCTTTAATGCCATCCTGTAGTCTAATATACATCTTAGTTAGATTTCACAAATTTATCTTAACTGTGTACCTAAAAGGAAAAATATTTCTAATTCATGTGTTAGGTTCAGTTATTTCATCCTTCTATCCTTTCTTATAATGTATAAATCCATCAGTCTTTCTTTTATGACAGTGACAATTTTAACAATTACAGGCCACTTATTTTGTACAGTGTCCTTCAATTTGTGTATGCATGATGTTTCCTTGCTAAGACCCAAGCTTTGCATTTTTTGGCAAAGGGTGTCATTGAAATGAAGCTATACCCTTCTCAGGAGGCAAATGACATCAGCTTGTCCCACTGCTGGTGGTAGTAACTTTGATCTGCTCGGGCCAAAGTGGTAGCTGGCAAGTGACTCTACTGTGAAGCTGAGATTAGGATGTTTATTTAGTTAGACATAAAATGGAACATAAATAAAATCACAATTGCTCTTTAGAAATTAATCCCCTTTAAACACATTGTAGTTTAAAGGAAATTCAACAGAAAACATTCTCATAAAAAAGAAGGCAATGGCTTCTCATGTCACAAAATCAGAAATAATTGTAGACAGTTAGCTACATGAAAGAAACAAAATTGTTAATAATTATATACATGATTTGAATGCTTTGCATGTGCTTTGATGTGTTTTCCTTTTTCCCTGTCAAACCTTTAAAACTGAGGCCATGAATTGTCTACTTGAAAGGAAGATCAAAATTTAATAACCTTTTGAAAAATATCCATATTTCCTTTCAAATTTCTACTGTTGAAAAAAATACTCTATACTTCCTGTAACAGGTTTAAGAAGGTTTGGTTGTTTGATTCTTCATTAGATTTATCTGAAGTGAACCGTGATTTTCTCTAAAATGTAGTTTTAGATACTTGGCCTATGGCTTGCGCATGCCTGGCCTGCTGGAGTCACACTGAGTAAAGAGAAATTGTTGTGGGCTGCTCATGAAATATCTAATATAGATATAGATATAGATATAGATATAGATATAGATATAGATATAGATATAGATATAGATATAGATGTATAGATGTATAGATGTATAGATGTATAGATGTATAGATATATAGATAGATATAATATATCTATATATATAATGTATATACATAACAAAACTCCCCTTCAAATTTTTTTATTACAAAGCAAGCATATCCAAACCACTGGCCATTGCTTGGACACTCCTGAACTAAATCTTTAAGAATAGAGTGAGCTGAGAATTTCTGAGGAAAAACAGAGTTGAGATCTGAGTTGCAGATGACCCACATGGATAGCAGGCAATGCCCACAGCAGGGCAGAGATTCATACGTCCTCCTCTCACTAGTTCTGTAGTAGTTGATCCTGCTGAACCCATGTTGTTTGGTTCACTAACAGGTGTTTCCATGTGTATAGTATATTCTACCCTGATGCTAAAGTTAGAGGTTGTAGTTTCTAGGAAATATCCAATTTCTTATTCTAGCTATTCCATAAGCTGTTAAGACATACACTGTATTTTTCAAATGACCTGTAATACATATGGTATGTAATTTATAGATTGGAAGTTTTGCCAGATAAGACTCCCAGTTACATTTAAATTCCACACTACTATGTGTGACATACTTTTATTTTAAAAATTTTATCTGAAACATTAATTTGCCTGAAATTCAAATTTATTTAAAATTTAATTTATTGTTCTGTATTTTTATTTGCTAAAACTGGTAATGTTAGGCTTATACCCAAATAAGTTGTACACTCCTATTGAGTTAGTTCAGTTTTATAGCAATTATGTTGTCTTGCTCTTTATTCTGATCACTAGGAAAATACCCAGTTGGTGTCCACAGAGAATAGCATGACAAGTTTGAGTTTCTGTACTTCTTGGTCTGGGCCCTACTCCACCCCATGCCTCAATGTCCTTTTTATTTCCATCATTTTTTCTGTCTTTCCTTTAATTAAAGCAAGAACAATAGTAAGACATTATCTTGTCTGTTGTAAATATCACTAAATTGCCTCATATCCCTTTGTTGAGTAAAAGGGTGTGTTAAAATAACACCTCAGTTTACAAATGCTTTTGTTTGCAAACAGTCTCATTCAAAAACAAACCTTTGGTGAAATTCTGTTTTTATTTTTAAACTCTGCATTGAATAATGAACATGACCTCAGTATTCTTTCACCAAAGCAACAGAAACATGGCTGTCTTTCTGGACATGATTCTGGAATCATGGAACGAATTAAGTTCATGAACCGAGGTACCACTGTACATCTAAAATGTATACCTACAGAATAAATTTAAGTTCTAATAATTACTGATTTTCCATGATAAGTTATTAGTAATTTGTAGTTTTTCAGTATCACTATTAAGAACCAAAATTTTGCTTAGAACTTTAATCAGAAATACCAAATAAAGGCTTTGTTTATATTATCCTGTTTGAAACACTAGACATAATTTTCACCAAGGACTGAAAAGAGATTTTTAAGAATTTAAATGATGCTACTGCTAAAATCCAGTGCTCTAAATGTTAGGTAAAGTGAGCTCTATGTGTCTGAACACCTTTAAAAAAAAACAAAAGTAAAACAGCATCCTTAAATACGATTCATTTTACCATAAGAATGATCAAATTTGTGTTATCATTCCTAATCTCAAGTTAACACTGAAGTACTTAATGGAGTAATTTTATTTGAAAGAAGATTTGTTTTATTTATAGTTTGAAAAGTGGGAACCTCGGCTTTGTTTCTGAAATTATTTCTTTTTTGAAGACATATAATGGCACTTTAACTTTTAAGTTGTTTGATTAGCATCCTTATAATGCCCCCTTAAATTGCCTAAACTGTAATTTCGTGCAAATTTAGGAATTGAGGAATTGTACTCTCACTGCCATTTTTTTAATAGCCTTTAAGCATATGTTGCTGTACACTGGTAATAAGAATCACTCTTCTGCACTGCCACAAACAGACAGCAGAGAGTCACCCTTGCTTGTCTTCTGTCTGAACTATGCAAGCATTGGATTCACACAGGCGCCAAGTCTAGTCAGAATAAAGCCTTTAAGTGGGAGCCAATTTTGTGGTGCATAAATATCATTGATTTGTTAATCTGAGAGTGTTTTTGTAAACTGAATTGGATTAGTGAGTTTTGATACCAGACCCTTTTTTACCATCCTTGAGTATTGATAAGTTGTGGATGAGGCCATGAAAATTAACCCATTACTCCCCTCCCCAATAAATTAAATCACTGCCTCAAGAAGGAAGAAGCAATCTCATGGTGTGTACTTCACAGTACGCATGCTATGCTGCCTATAGGAAGCTTCTTTTCATAATTGTAATTGTTGCTTGGATTCAGGAGACACAGAAGGGGCTTTGCAAGAGCAAACCCTTTAGCGCGAGATGCAGGAGGCACTTTGCGAAAAGGCAAACTGGATAATCCTCCAGGTATTTTTTATATAAGGCACTGTTAGGGTGAATATAGATTTAATTTAGGGAGCTATATTTCTCTGTTATAAAACATAATGAGGGTACCTTCTTTTCTCTAAACTATCATGTACCTAACAAATGACTGGAACCATGCTATTTCAGGAAAGAGTGCAAAGGTATTCTATTCAGAGATACACAAAAGAGAAATTTTCCCCCCCATTGGAAATAGCAGTATGAAAAGGAAAATGAAAAAGATAGATTTTAGACCTTGACTATTTTTATTAGTTTCATTTATTTGTCTTATTAGAATCTCATCCAGAAAAGGAGCCTAAGCTGTTCACATGAATTAGGTGTTTGCATCTTGAGAACTAGCATCATTTCCCCACCAAGTCATCAAAATGGATGGAGTAATGACAAGTAAGAAAGTGGTACACAGAGAAGAAAACCAAGGCTCAATTTCCATTGGCCTGAATTTTGCTATGGCAGTGTTGTAACAAAAACCAAAATGCAAATCAGGCACAGAACTACATATTAGAAACATTTAAAGGGCTTCTTCCTTAAAATCTTTCCCTAGAGAAAAAAAGAAAGTGATTCTAACTAAACAAATAGGTAGGAGTGTAATGGAAGCGAGTGGAGGAGACACTGAGCTTAGAGATGTGTGTGGAATCTGGTGCCAGACATTGGTAACTTCTACTTGTCTGAGACTACTAGTCAGAAAGAAAAGAAGAGGGGGAGGGAGAGCCATCTAGTAGTCTGGATTCAGAACTGCTAGTGAAGGGCCAGAATGTCCATTGGATCTTCTGTTACAAAGCCTGAAATACCACCATCTCCTTGTGTCTTGAAATGTTGATGTACCCTCTCGGGGCAAACAATTCTTAGCAAGTCAAAGATATAGTTTGAAACCTATTTAATTGACAACCAGCTGAAACAAAGTTTTCATTTCACTTTAGCTACCTTAAAAAAAAAAGCCTACTGAAGATTAGCCAAGTGTTGGGTAAATTTTTCAAACCTTAAAATTTGAAAAGAGAATGCAGTACATTCTATTTTGATTGAAGAACAGAATCTTGGGCTTTAATTTCTCTCCCCCCAACCCCTCTGCAAGAGGATTTCTGTTTCCTAAGAGCACAGCTACTGATACAGATTAGTCTTTGTTTGGTTATTTTGACATTACTGTTACCATTTCTGAAGCAAATTTCAATCATCATTCATGAAAAGCTGTGATTACCATTAAGCCTCTGTAGAGCCGTTTTATACAAGAAAACTAAAGCTCATGTATATGAATCTCATATCACAAAACCTTGTTCTATGTATATAATGTGAACTATGTTTTGTTTGAGCTGTCAGTAAGCGTCTTATGTGCTTTGTGTATTTAAGAAAGAGACTAGTAGTGCCTAAAACTCCCACTTTGAGACTTCCTCTCATATACTTCTAGGAAGGAATACAAACTACGGGTAAGTTAGAAAAATTAAATCATCAGCCTTTGTCCCTTTTAGAAAAATTCTCAATTTAAGTGTTAGGAAGAAATACAACCAGATTCCTTAATGTTGTGTTGGGTTTCTCTCCAAATAACCAGCTGGACTTTGTACAAAGGGAGAAGCCATTGTCGACATTCATTGAGGAATCTGAAGCCTTGCATCCTTAATGAAGTAACACTGCATGGCTAATAAGGCAATCCCAGCAGCCAAGCTTGCACTGGGTAATTTGTTTCCATGGTGTGATAGTATAATTTTAACATACTGAAAAATCACTGCACAGAGACTCATACTGCAATTGTCACTGAGTGCATTTTTCAATATAACATTTGCTATTGAGTAGCTTGGAGTGTCTGCTTAGAAACACTATCCTAATGAAGCTGAAAGTAGAATCCTCATAATGTAGATCAAAGCTGGGTATCCAGCTTTAGTTTATCACAAGTCTGTTTAAACAGATAGCATTGCACATTTTCTATTGGTCAAGACAGCTTCTGTCTTACAATGAAAGCAGGGAATCCTCAGCACTGTTAAGTGGCAAAGTACAGTATAAAAGGAATATGCTGGAATTTTTTTTCCTGATAACAGTCCAGCCATAGGGTTTGAATTTGCTTTGCTTTGTTTTCCTGCTTGGCATGTAAAAATTGTAATAGAAGAACTAACATTTAATTATCTAATCTCAAGAAATAGATTTTCATGCTTTCAGACTGTGTTTAATCTGAGTGTGCAATACAGTTATATACAGCGTATGTGGGTGAGTACCTCATGAGTCACTAGCTAAAAGTAGAAAGGTAGGGATCTGGTGTCCTATTTGATTGGGAGTCTAGAAGGACAGCCTGTATTGAACACAGACATTTTTCATAATTACGTTGCCTGCAGAGTTGCCACCTGTCCTAATTTGATCTGATTAAGGTGAAATGCAAAAACTGTCCTCATTTCTCTCAGAGTGGAGTTGTGCCAAGCTTCATCTCAGGAAGGAAAAAGAGATGAATACATATATTGAGAAGCAAGGAGGGGATACTGAGACATTCTACAGTCCCTGACACTCAAGGAAGGTGGGAAAAATCAGCCTCACTGTTATTGCAGGTGTGAGTTTATGTATAAATTCTGAAGAATATTTTAGTGGGGAGTATGAAAATTTCAGTGCACTAATATTTCAACCCAGTAGAGAAAGCACTTTGGTGAATATGTCCTGTTTAGATTACCTGAATCGTTTACAGGTGACTCACTGTCACAACTATAATCAGCAGAGGTTTGGTTAAAGGATATTACCATATGATGTTGTAGCCCTTAAAAATGATGATGTAGGTCTTCATTGTTGACATTAAAAGATATCCACTCATATTATTAGTTGAGAAAAACAAGTTACAGAATTTCAATTTCAAGTCATGTATTTAAAACTGTGTGTATATATGTGCAGTGGGAGTTATCAGAATACTCACAGCGAACATTAATCACGCCTGTCTCTGGATGGTTACATTTCTAATTCTACTTTTCAATACTCTTTTAATATTTTGTGATAGTCATGGGAAAAATGTAGTTTTTATTTTTGAAAAGACCTTTTTAAAAAAGAGTGAGAATTGTAAACACTGAACATCTCCTGAGTCTCTCTTAAGTAGGAAAAAAACCCTCTGGAAATTATCCTCTGACACCACTTCTAAGAAGAGAAAAGCATGCATACCTATTGCTAACCCTCAGCAGTGCTGATTCTTTAGTAACTCAATTTTCTTCTTAATTTTTTAAGATGGACTTTAGGACTAAATATTTACAGTAGCATAACTTTATTACTCCTAAACAGATACCTTGTTAAATATGTATATAGTTATTTTATTTGCCCTGATATTTTTAAGTGGATCAAATAATGCTGTATGTGTTCAAAGAACTACATGTGGTCTGGGACGTCTGCCCTTAGAGTCATGTGTCCCTAATAAAAGAAATGAGGAGAATCAGTCAGAAAATGTCTCAGCTTTTCTGTAGTGCTCCATAGTTTATTGTCACAGATTTATCAGTAAATCATGACTGGCTTTATTTATGGTTATCGAAATCTTGCAGATTTATTGTTTTGAATTTTGAAATAGAGCATCTAATCTGAAAGATATTAGAATTCAGTCATCGACCTATAAGTTCTTCACAGTCTTTATGCTAGGTTGGGGTTTACTTTGCAGATGTGATTGTTGAGCTTCACCCAGCCTGGGAAAATTGTAGATCTAGGTCAAAGACACCAGCTTGAAATTTACATGACACATCTGGCTTACCTAACCCTCACAATGAAGTTGATACTAGTATGCACGTGTGATCTTTTCCAGCTTGGTTTATACCTGACTTACTCAACATTATAATGTATAGATCTTCAAAAGATCAACTTTATTGAAGATATTGAAGACAAGATATTGAAATTTCTTGTGACTATGTCAGTGTTTTAATGAGTTAATTTTCTCATTTAGAAACACTTTTACTATTATAAAACGAGATGGATTTTCAATGGATTGGATTATCATTGGAAATTCTGTTGTTTTTCTATGAACCAGAATGCCTTTTAGAGAAATCACTTTGCACTGTGGTGAAAACCAGTACATGAAAGTGAGACAGCCACATAACTGATTTCCACAACCCTACCACCCATGTGCTATGTGGAACACTGGGCTAGGAGGTTGGAAAAGGGCACATCTTGGCCTTCTGTAGAGCTGATGAGTCTGGAATGTGCAATAGATAGTCACACCAACCAGGTGACTCACTCCACCCGGTGAGCACATCTGTTAGGACAAAGAACTTCTACTCACTCACAGGTCGCCATGGCAATAAGATCTGGGAAAGGCAGCTCACTCTTCTGCTAGGATGAGCAAAGGGCCAGGTTGAGAAAGCATCTGCTAAGGGTAATGCCCAGGAACTGAAACCTGCAATGCAGGATTTGCAGAGATGAGCACATAGGCAGCATCTAACTTAAACACCAGGTATTGAGACACAAACCAGCAAAACAAGCGCCAAAGTAATAGTCATGCCACAAAATGATTGTTTTTGTAGATATTTAAGACCCTATCAAAATGAGTTCAAATAATGGTGAGTAATGAATATAATTGTGTATTATGACTGTTCTATACCCATTCAGAAATTTCATTATGGTTACAGTAGTGGACTTGAGATTTTGTAAAAGATAAATGCCTCTCCTCAACCTATGCTTCAGTCTGGAAAAGAAACAGGTACTGATCCACCAACTAATGACAAACTGGACTGATGATGAATACATATTGAAGATGACTGATGAGCACAGAGTGATACCTGTTTGAGTCTCAATGTGTCCCTTCTCCAGGTCACAGAAGTAGGGCAGAGGAATGGCTGTGTTGCTTGCTGATTGTCATCTGATATCCTCACCTAACATCACACTATCAATACCTGTCTGCATAGTCATTGATAGTATTGTTCCTAATGGCTGTTATATCCAAGGTTCAGACCTTGGTCCTCCTCACTGTCCCTCTCTCCCTGCATGATCTCATCTAATCTCATGGTTTTATAAGGCACAGGCCACTCTGAAAATGAATGTATCTCAGGCCTCTTTTAACATCCAGGCTCACATATTGAACTGACTGTTCCATATTTGACAGGGCAATAGGCATCTGAAATTTAAGACATTCAAAACAGAGCACTTGATACTCTCTCTGCACAACTTCCTGCTTCCACAGCTTTCCTTGTCCAAGCAGGTGGTCCCTAACTATCCAGATGTTCTTCCCTTCACCTCCAGTCATTTAAGACTATTCCATTTCTCTCAGTCCAATATGCCATGTATCAGCAAATTCTGTAAACCTGTCTTTAAGGCTCATACAGATTCTGACCTCTTTTCCATCACCACCTGCCACCTCTCACTTGCATTGTGATCTTAGCTTCTTAATTGGTCCGCTGACTCATCCTTGTTCACCACAGTCCATTTCATCATACCTGAAAGAGTGAATTTGTTTTTTAAAAAATGAAATATATCAGGCCACCTTACCGCTACCACTTGAAATCTCTGGTATCTTCCCATCTTATTAACAACACTATCCTAAATCCCTGCAAATCACCTGAAAGGATCCTGAACAGTGGGAATTCAGCTCTGTGCTTCTTGCCCATCATTGCTTGCCCACCAGCCTCTTTGATGTCCCCAATACATATTTCCTGCTCCAGGCTCATGCATTCTATGCTGTCTGCCTACAGCACCCTGCCCCCAAGACCACAGGATTGCAGTGTGTGCCCTTAATTCCTTTACTGAGGACAGTTTTCCTAACCACCTTCATAGAATAGAAATTCATTCTCTACAGTCTGACTGACATTGTCATTTCCAAAAGCATCCATCAACATTTAACATCCTGTTATTGCTTATATCATGTACACATCCCACATAGAATATAAGTATCGTGAGGACAGGAACCCCTTCCTGCTTTATTCACTATGAATCCTCAGGACACAACAGTGAGGGTTTTTTTCTTTCTATAAACATGTTCTTAGTTATTTCCTCCTACTTAAAAATTTCAGTGTGAAAAATGTTGATGTGCAAAAAAGATGGAGAATGAATTATTTTGCTGCATATCCTCCCCAGACAAATGTTCATGAATAACGTGGGTAATGGTGAGTCAGATAAGATGAGGCTTACCCAGTAAAGTTTCTGAACTTCAAGGATATGTATTTTCTAAAAATTAATTTTTTTCATGCACACAAAGTGAACATATGTATTTCCACCGCATAGGCTGTGGATGGAGGGAGGCATTGGGCTTCCTTTTTTTTATTTTTTGGTTTGGTACTGGGGATCAAACTCACGAGCATGTGCTTGCAAGGCAGATGCTTAGGCCACTGAGCTAAATCCCAAGCCCCTTGGGCTTCCTTCTTAATGGAAGACTAGTCATCAAACATCTGTCTCTCAACCTAGTCCAGCTTCATCTATATTGAAGCCTGTTGAGTCAACAGTAAAGCCTGAGACAGAGCAAAGAATCTCCTTGTGTTGGCACTTACTTGACACAGCTCTGATATAATCTAGTACTTTTTGTCTTTTCCCTGATGCCCTGAAACAAATCCCAGCCTTATGAGTCACCTCCAAATGCTGATGCTGTTTCTCAAGCCAGAATTCCACTGATTCCATTTTTCTCCTGATTCTTCTGTTATATTTCTGCCTCTTGCTCACTGTCAGTGGCAAAGCACAGCACTTGTCACACAATCTGTAAATCAGTCAGTTCCTGTTGTCCTGTGGCTCATCCTACAGATTGGTACAACCTCAGACTCACTGGTCATTCTTAAAATCGTCCATGTTAATATATTATTTCTAAAGACAGATTCCATATTTCACTAGCCTTCTCTGTCTTTCAACACTTTTAAAACAAAATTTTTTTATGTTTTTGATCTTATGACCATTAACTGACATTTGTAAAGTCACACTAAAATTAAATATGTCTATAGCAAATAAAATGAAAATCAACAATTGTGAATTTTGACCAAAATGGCAGTGCAAGATTACCACAGAATGATGGTACTGAGGTTGCCTCTTGGGTATGGACAGAGTACACAGGCAGAATTTTCTCCTAGAGTTGTTATGTTTTGTTTTGTTTTGTTTTGTTTTGTTTTTGATACCAGGGATCAAACTCACGACCTTGTGCTTGCCAAGCAGGAGCTTATGCTGCTGAGCTAAACCCTGGCTCTCCTAGGGTTTTGATGAAGCCTAAAATATTTCCTAAAGTAAATGGTGTATATATGGAACTTTTTAAGAGGACATTTGCAAGCGGATGATGGTTTTTACTAGGAAAATCTTCAGCTTTTACAAATTTTATTTTGTTGTTGCTATTGTTTTTGTTTTTGTTTTTGTTTTTGTTTTTGTTTTTGTTTTTGAGACAAAGCTTCACTATATAGTTCAGGCTGTCTTTGAACTCTCTATGTAGCCCAGCCTGGCCACAAATTCACTGCAATTCTCCTGCCTCAGTTTTCCAAGAGCTGGGATTATCGGTGTGCGCCACCACACCAGGCAAATCTTCAGTTTTGAAACTATGTTAGTATCTGTTAATTTTCCACCTAAACTGGTGAGTGCTCACTTTCAACACTCAATGAACTGTTTTCTTATGGAAGTGTGCAAGACAATGTGGCTGGATTTGACTCTTCTCTGGCTGGTTCAGAGATGAGACCTGGGCAGTAATTCAAGGACAACCCTGGTCTTTGCCACCTTCTGGTAAATTGATAAGAAATCTATTCCTGGGACCTCATTGTTCCTCTGTCTTCAAGGTGACTGGTTGAATGTTTATGAATACTGAACTTCAAAACATAATTAACAACTTTAGATTCATTGATATTACTGCTTATAGATAAGAATTATTCAGATTTAGCACTTTTGGCCAATTAAAATAAAGAATGAGTACTAATTTTCATCTGGGAAAATGTAAAAACCTGGAAAATTAAAGTATGATATAATTAACAACATAGCTGAAACTGTATGGTCCCCCCCATAGAAATTGTTATGAGTCCTTTAAATAGGATTTTGGTTTTATTTTATTTACCTCATTTCTTTAAATTGTACCTCACAACAGCATACAAACTAAATATCTGAGCTACATGAAAGAAGTGATGAATCTAAGTGGCAGTATTTAAAGTTCTTATGAGTTTTTTTTAAGAACTTGAAATATGCTTTTCAGTAATGAATGCAATTATGCCTCCACTAAGATGAATAAAAGAAATAAAATATATAGTATTAGAATAACAAAGGAAATTACTGGAATAAATTTAAAATATGAAAAATCAGAAGTACTTATAAAAGTGAAAACTTCTGGCTATCTCCCTCCCCCTTTCTACTGTATCTTCTAACTCCCCTGTCCATCTTTAGGAACCCTTTAGAACTACGTGAATTCTAAAATCCAATGACTTTTATTTATTTAAGAATTGTTTTGGATATTACTTGTTTTGCCAACCCTAGTAGTGTCTAAATATATCTGAAAGAAATCTAGTTTGAAGAAAACATTCTAAAGCAAAGGGCAGTGTATAAATATAAATACCAGAAATGCCCAGTTTATCAACAGGGAGTGTTTCATGAACTTGCATTTCTGCAAATTGTTTGAAACTCAGAATTCTTTTACCCTAAAGAAATTTTATTAGCCATGACAGGTTGATGGGCTGCTGATCTAGTTGGGCCTATTTATCAAGCTTTATCTGACAGGGAGCACTGCATCTGTGTCTTTTTGGTTAGATCCACTCGGTATTATAACCCCACGAGTTCTCTTTTCCTTTGTGTTAACCAGTCATTGGCATGCTCATTCTCATAGACCACCACCATAATCTATGGAAAAGCATGCTGAAAGGAGCCATGAAATCCCATTTCTAATGGTCCCTTCTTTTCCCTTCCTGGCCTTTAAAAGAGCATGGGCTTTTGGGAACAGCAGGAAAGAAAAAGGTTGGACTGGGGTTATTCTTCCTTTGAAAAACCTCATAGCGTAGCTGTCACTGACTTATTGATTATCCAAGTTAAATATGTAATCTGACAGTGAATGTACCTATACTCTAAAAATTATAATTAAAACCATTCAAAATATAATTCAATAACAAAAGAACAGTTGTATTAAATACAAAGGCAAGGCAAGATGCGAAGAATATGCACAATGAAAATAATTATCTCAAATTTTTAAAATTGTTTTGACATCATAATAATACAGAGATGAAATAAATGTTGTATTTTAAATGTTTTACTTCTAGATTTTCTACCTTTATTCTTTATATACTCTGTCAGCTCTCCCAAAGGACCACAGAAAATCTATTGCCCAGCAACTTTGATTAGATCTACACCACCATGCTGACATTCACGGTGTCACACAAGGAAACAGAAGTCAAGTAAGAAATTTATGGGGCCTAGGAATCTGGACTTCAGTGGTTAAGGAAGATTATTCAGTTCAGAGAACTGTTGATAACTGAGTGGAATTGGGCAGATTCATGCTGCTTCTCTTTTTTTTTTTTTATACCGAGGATCGAACTCACCACCTCACACTTGCCAAGCAGGCGCTTACGCAGCTTAGCTAAACTTTCTGCCCTTAGGCAGATTCATGACATAACAGTTTGAGTCAGTGGACAGGGAGATGCGGCTCTCAAAGGGAGGCTGGAAAAGGGTGCTAGGTGGCTGATGTAGGAGCTACTGCCCAGATAAGCCACCTATTGTCCTGTTTAGAGAAGTGGTTATGCAGGTGAGCAATGTGGTTAAATTATTTGGGAGAATTTCTTGAAACAAACTGTTAAGTTATTTATTGCTTTAACAGCTTATCTTCTAGGGTGGATTTTTTCTCTAACAAATAATTAAGTCTCAGTGGTCTCTGTTTTCAGTCCCAATAGTTAACTCTGTGGATGCAGGTGCTTTCAGTTCTTATTGCACCCACGCAGCTGCAGGTTCCCCAGAAACTGAGCTCTCCCTCCAAGCCTTTGATTCCGTTCTGCTTCCTGTTTTTGTTTCTGATTCCTGACTGCTCACTTGGGTCTTTCTACATTTAGGTAGTTTGTTGCTATGCATGTTCTCTCTTCTACAAACTCAAGGAATGTAGAATCCCTGTTTGATTCATTTTTGCTTTCTCTGTTGCCACTGATCTTATGCATAGTAGACAACACCTAAAAGTTCTTCACTAAAGAATGAGTGAATGTTTAGCTGAAATTCACTCCTGCCAATAATAATATTATTATTAATATTATTATTTGTGAAAGGAAAAAATTCTGACTGTGTCTTGTTATCAAGGAAACTGATTCTTCTACAGTACTACATTGGAAGACAGGCCATTTTATAGCCACTGGAAGTAGTCAGCAGGACATTTGCATTAATACAGCAACTGCAACAAACCAGAAAACATTAACCTGCATGAATTTTGACCTAAATTATAAGGTCACCAACACCAGAGCTTGACAACCCTATTCTGAACTCCAGAAGTTTTGAGCTTTTTGGGTAGTGACTTCACCTACAGTTGAGAAAAGGAATCAGTATTTCATAGCTTCTTTCAGTTTATTCTGAAAACTCTAAAATATAAAAATTTTTATGCATTTCTACTCAGATAAGTTTTATACGGTAACAGTGCTTATATTAGAAGAATTGCCTTCTTCAAAAAGTATATGTGCTCTATTTTTATGTGATTAAAAATGAATTTAAGTCTATAATTTATTGAATTTTCATTTTTTTTCCAGGATTATCTTTATATATTACTTCATGTATGAAAAAACATCAGATATTAATACAACTTATGCTGAACACCTAGGAGAGTTTTTTCACGATATAAAATGCAGAATTTTTTACTTTAAAAACAAAACAACAAAAAACAAAAGAATAAAAATGATGATACATAATTTCAAAACAAAATAATAGGAAATTAACACTAACATTTTTTATTAAGAAAAATGATAAACTTCCAGTTTAGTGTAGAAAATAACACCACTTAGTTTTGATAACTCTAAGGTTAATTAATATTTCTCTATGTCATCCTTTTTAAATGAGGGTAATAACAGTCCTTACCTCAGAATTATTGTGAGGAGTATATGAATTATATATAAAACACTAAGAAGGTTTTGTCAATGGTAAAGGTTACAGAAGTGTTAGCCTTCATTTTTTAAGTTATTATGATTATGAACCTATTCTACTTCTTCATTCCCCTGAGTTTGACAAACACCTGATTGTTATTTATAATTTACATATATTATTTTATACTCTTAGAACATGTAAGCATCGATATTGTTTACTAGATTTTCTTAATTTCATATAATGATATTGTACTATTGCATAGAATGTAATGCAGCATTTGTTCTCAGCTTTGTTTTTGAGATATATCTGTTTTGATGTATTCCACCCTAATTTGTATTAACTCACTTTCTAAAAGTCTTTGCTTAAATGTCATGTCTTCAACAAGAAATCTTCAGAACACTCTCCAGCCCCACCTCATCCCCCATATAGTGTTCTATTTTTTCTCTCCACATGATATTTGTCACCTTCCAAATTGTTACATAATGTGCTTACTTACCACTTTATTTTTGTTGTCTTTTTCCCCTTCTGTAATGAGAGATTTGTCTGCTTTAATTTTTTTTCCATACACATGATCCAAATACCCTTAGTAAGGGTGAACAATATGAATGTTCTGCAGGCACTTGCTGAATAATAGTGACTCTTCTCCTACTGATAGTATTTTCATATATTTCCTTTTGCTGTTGCTGTTAATACAGAAACATGTTGCAGCACGTTTTTTGTCCCATATCCTTATATAACTGAGGTTCTCTCTGCTGTATATCAATAAATAAACTGTTAGGTGAAAGATGAACATCTTCAAGATACTTTTTTAACTGGTTTAGGATATACAGTATTAGGACTCATCAAGTGATGGCTATTAAAAAGGATGGCTATTGAAAAGGAGTGACTATATATTCCTTTATAAACAGAAACAGAAATCTATCAGTGCAGATAAATTATTAAGATGAGCTTGGTTTTCTTTCTTAGTATGATAGTTCTTTGAATATGGTTGTATAAGGTCTTACTGTTTATTTTGAATGTAATTGCTCAGTCAAGATGTCTTAGTGACTTTTCCATGAGTTCTATCAAATCTTGGCTCTCAAATTAGTTCAGAAATGGTTACTTCAGCAAAATGCATGGAGACCTATCAGATCCTGACGTAGATCCCCAATCTCCCAAATGAGTGTACAGCAGAGGTTACATAAAAAGAGACAATTGTGTGATTTTTTTAGGGCTCCAGGAGGGTCAAAACCCTCTAGTTGAGCTCAAGACTCCGAGGCCTAAGACGAAAACGTCTCTGGACTGGACCACTTTGTTAGGTTCAACAGCAAGGGGCAGAGAAACTGAGGAAAGTGTGGGCAATGAGCAGGACCTTGGGAGTCACTTCAAGGATGTGTCCAAGTAATGAATCAAGTCAACTCAGTAGAACTGTCTTATCATGAAGACATGGTAGGAATGAGACTGTAGGAATAATTCCTGCAGCTGCAGTCTCTGTCTACTTAATTGATGTTTGAACCAAGTGTCCGAAGCTGGGGGCCTTATCTTGCCCTTTGAGGTATCTCTGGCCTCACAGGCCACTACAGGCCTCAGCCAGGACCAGTGATTCACAGAGCTTCACTTACTATGAATCAGATCCCATCGCCAGGCAAGGGGCCGAGACCTAGAACAGATTCACAGATAAATATAGAAAGCCAATTAGTAAAATTTAAATCCTGCTCAGAGCCACTTCATAGTGGTTTCCAACAGAGACCCTAATTGACCTGGTCCATGAAGCCCACTCACTGCAGCAGCCCAGTCTATAAAGATAGCTTGCCTCCTTCTAACTTGTGATTCAAGGTCACTACTCGATTTCGCTGCATTGCCTTTGATCACATTGAATCATCACTTATTTTTTATGCTATTTCATTAGATGGGTTTCTTTTCTAAGTTGTACTTAAGGGAAAAATAGACGGTGACTGTCACTGTGGAGCCCACATTTGGGATTCTAAGGTATAGCCAAGAGAGAAATTAATCCTCAAAGTATTTCACACTAAACAGCAGCAATCTGCAAATTGTAGCTTATTTGTGTTGTGTGGCCGGTTCCAATAGCACATCAGAGAGCTAAAACCCATTTCAATTTCTATATTCCAAGCCTGTGTGCTCACGGTTTTCCATTGAACCCAAAGGACATCGCAATTGCCCCATGATGATTTGCAACGAAATCAAAAGAAAAAAATAGGGATTGACGACTCATGTGATTTTCAGTGAAATATATTTTACAAATGAGTTTCTCCTACTTTATAACACAGTTTACAGAAATTCAGCAAAAGCTTTCTGAAAGTTTTAGTTCAGTTAATATCACAATATTATTAACTTTTTCAAGTTTTAGTTATGTTTTAAATAGTTGTACGTGATTTTGTGGAAATGATACATGACTTTGCAACACAGTTTTACCAAGAAAATGTCTAACTAGAATACAAGAGTTTTATAGCATAAGAATAGAATAAAAGTAAAAGTTGATTACAGTTACTAATTGAAATAAAAGGCCATTTCAAAATTATCCTTTGAAAGTAAATCTTAATTCTGTTTCACATTCTTTTTAATAAATGGGCTTATTCATTTTTACTACCATAAGGCAATTAATTTTATTTATACTGGGCTCAGACTCAAACTACAGATACAAGAGATAGTTTAGGAGCTTAACATCTAAGAAGACAGTAACAGAAAAGCATAGTAAGCCAGTGAGTTTATAGTAGTCAAACCCAGCATGCAGCGAAATTCTAATCTAAATTATCAAGGGCAATAAAATATGCTTTAAAGGTTGAGTTTAGGGCAAGGCAAAAGAGAGAAAGAATAATAAAAGGACAGCCCTGCTGAAAAGGACAGCTCAATGTTAGCTGATGAAGAACTGCACAATCGCCGTGTGGGTGTTTCCTGAAACGAGAGGATGTTGCACATGTTAGAAAAACATGCTCCAAGGAGCAACCTGTGCTCGAACACTGGGAACAGACAAGGACACACAAAGATGCTGAGTGCTGTTGGACCACCCCGATACTTCTATGTATGATGTCAGAGTCATTAACAGGAATCTTTGAGATACCAGAGAGAAAGAAACCAGGGTTCAAAGTCTAGGCGTGGAATGTGAGAGAATGTGTGTGTACCTGTGTGTATGTTTAAACTTTCTAAAATTAGGAAAGATGAAAGCTAAAATTTGAAAAGCAATGATTTTGATAACAGTTTTAGCCATCAACCACACACACACACACACACACACATACACACAAATATAGCACCAGCACTTATAAAAGAATATTTAATCCTAAAGGCTAATTTGGATCAACCAAAGTAAATGTGAAGAAACTCATTCCTGAGGAAGGTATCATGCTCATCTTGAGATTAAAGCGATGGCTGAAGCTGGAGATGCTAGTGGGGAGCTGGCAACCAGAGATAGCGACCGGAGCTCAGAGAAGTTCTGTGGAAGCAGTGAAGGGCTATGTAGGAAAGGATTAGAAAGGGAACAATGGGCTAGAGGCAGAGCTTAATTTAGATAATAGGAAGAGGAAGGGAATGACCACCAAGAAGGCAGAAGAAAAAGAAAAGAGAGAAAATTAGTGAAGTGACTCACAGCTTAAGGGAGATCAATTTTTAGAATACAGTGTTAATCTAATATGAGGTGCTGTGGATAGATGGGAGAAAGAGGTGATAGCACAAAGGCCATCAGCAGTTAGTACCCTGCCATCGGGATCCTCTGGCCTTCACCCATAACTCTCTCACAGGAGCACCTGGACCTGAACTCTTCCTGAATGCCTTGCTATGTGGGACTTCAGAATTCCCTGCACAAACAACCTTGCCACTCTTGACTTACTGTTTTCCTGAAGGCAGTGGCCAGTGACCAGGGGGCAATTCTTGGTGGAGGATTGCACCACAGAACTTGACCTGTGGGCTGCACCATTAGATGTGTGACAGGCCTGTCAAAGAGGGAGGAAGCCGAGAGTAAAAGACGAGGCTAAAATGTCAGAGGTCCAACTGTGGCTGGGTCACTGAGGCCACATTGAGAACCCACCTTCCCTGTGTGCTCTGTATCATCACCTTCTGCATCCTCCTGTGGGAATATTTGTCTAAGTAAAAAGGTGAAACGTTTTAACAATTTTTAAATTTAATTTACAACTTTTATAAACATAGACATAATGATTTATTACTACTGTTAGAAAGAAAATACTGTGTCTCCTCAAACATAAGTTCAAAGTTGGGACAGATCCCTTGTAACAAAAGATAGATTACGAAGAAAAACAGCAAGTAAGTTTTTTACCATGTGCACTGCACATCACATGGGCGAGATCTCAGTGGCGGATAACTCAAAGCAGAGACTTTGAACTCAGATTTATATAGTATTTTCAAAAAGGAACAATAAACTTTAAAGAAGTGACAAAACAAAAGAAAGCAATTTTAGGCTTCCAGAAGTGAGAAAGTGGAAAGATAAACATAAGAGAAGAGACCAGTGGAGTTAAGTCTGTTTGTAGTAGTTCTAGTGCTACCTCTGAGCTGACAGGAGTTGCCTTTAGGAAGACTTTATATCTTGTCTTCAGGTAGAATACATGGAAAGGGTAAGATAAAAAAGGGCTTCCTGTGTATGTTGATTCTTAATTGCCTTTAACTCAAAAATACTTATCAAAAAGAATTATTCGGGGTTAGAAATTCTAGTTTTCCTCATTACAGTTTCCTTGGGCCCACGGAGATAATGCTCATCCTAAGCCTCACTGCACGTATGGTGGCTTCAGAATTCAGAGAGTTGTCAGTGTGCTTTGTAGGCACGGTGGGCAGAAACTAACTGCATGATGTTAAAGTGAGGATGTGACAGTCGCAAGGGCAAGAACTCTCATTTAAAAAGTTTGACCTTTGAAAGAGAAAATGCTTTTCAAAGTCTTTTTAAATGAGCCACATAAAATCACAGTTTATGTCTGTCACATTCGCCTTGGATTCCCAAGGTCAAGTGTCTAAATACATGAACAAATATAGTGACAAAAAAATAAGAGACTTCCAGCCCTTACATTGTAACAGAAATGTTGCCAAATACAAGGTCAAACCTAAGGATGGGAGGAAGGGAGGTGAAGTCAGGGTGCTTCCTATAAATTTGCACATATTTTACATTTTATTTCAGGAAATTGAATATTCACAACAGGGAAAAGCAACTTAAATGAGGGCTTAGAAGGGTTGGATATGGTTTCAATCACTCCAAGTCTAAAATAGTATCTACAATGTTCTTTCTAGCATGAATATTTTATTACTAGAATGCAACTTTTTTCAGAGACCCTTAATTCCTGCCATTGGCTGTATGGAGGCAGAATCTGTAACACAGTGTGTCAGCGATACCACAGTGGGGAATTTTGTACTGAGAGAGAGTTTATTCCAGAAGAAGAATAGCTAACCTAACATTTCTTTCAAAACTAAAATATTGTCATTCTTCAAGACATAAATACCTGTTACATAAATCTTGTCTTTAATCACCGAAGAAATTAAATGGCAACAAGTCCATAAATCCCCAAAATTAGATCTGATTGTCACTGATATAAACAAAATCATCCAATTGCACTTATCAGTTGTATGGCTGTATTAAGAAAAGTGTTTTTGACATTTCAATGATGGTATGAATGACTGCTTATCATAGTGGCTAACTGTTCTGAACTAACTCAGCAAGCGTGACCTCCATCCTCTGTCCACACTGTTATCCTGCTCTCACTGAAAGTTAGCTTTATTGAGACATGGCCCATAAGGAAACAGAACTGTAAAAATCAAAACCAAAAACTGTTCCTTGAATAGTGATACACTAATATTTTGTGTTTCAAATATGAAATGACCGATTTCTGGAATTTTCAGATATCGATTAGTAGGACAAATAGACTTTTAACTCATGGTCCTTAAATGAACTCTGGCACAGATTTATAAGGTATATATAAATGTTTGTTTTTAGAAGCTCTAACTTGTGAAAATTAGAAGGTGATGACTTTTCTTCCCTTTGTTTATTTATTCTAAAAATATTTTGTGAATGCTAATCTGCTGCACAGTTCTGGTTCCCACCTTCAACACTTCAGAGAAACTGAAGCACAAATTGACTGAGAAACAATGAGAGTTTGTTCAGGCTGATCAGAGTTACAACTTGGGAAATTCAAAGATTCAAGTGGACTCAGATATGTACTCTAGGATTTTATGGATTTAACATAGGTTTTGAAGGCAAAAGTCACAAATGCACAAGGGATGGTATCAGTAGTTTGCCCATTATTTATTTTTTTTTATTTTAAAGAGAAAAAATAAAAATAGTAATAAAACAGAGTTTCAAAACAGGTTAGTAGAGAGTTACAATAATTAATACCTTGTGTATTGTTGTCTTAGGAGTAGTTATTCAGAATACAAGACATAGGCATGATGTCTTGTCTAAACAACAGTAGCGCAAACTTTTCAGTGAACTAAGGGAAACTAGCTATATAACTATCTTAACTATCTTGTGTATAAATACTTTTTCTCTCCCTTCCGTTCCCCTTTTCCTCATCACAGTTTGTCTTTTCTTTTGAACAATTTCTTCCTAATTCACAATATCTATTGTACATCTTGGACCTTATTTATTCATTCAATTTCTCACATTAGTGAGACAATATGATGTTTACACATATGGGTCTGGTTTATTTCATTTACCTCAAGTTGCATTCATTTACCTGTAAAAGTTTCAAGTTTATTCTTCTTTATGGCCAAGTAGTACTCCATTATATTAAAAAATCATCTTTTTTGTCCATTCCTCAGTTTATGTCTATTTCAGTTTTTTCCAATATTTAACTATTACCGATTGTTGTGCTATACACATGGGTGTGCATATATTACTGTGGAATGATGTTTTTAATTTTTCTGGGAAGATACCCAGAAGGGAAATAACTGTGTCAAATGGGACCTCTAATCCTAGATTTTTAAGAAACATCCACACTGATTTCCACAATAGTTGCACCAGTCTAAATTCCTACAAACTGTGGAGAAAGGTTCCTTTTTCCCCACAGCACTACCAGCATTTGTTATCCATTGATTTTTTGATGATAGCCATTCTTTCAAGGGTAAGATAAAATCTCATGTTATTTTAATTTGCATGTCTCAAATGACCAGTGATGTTGAACATTTCTTCATATATTTATTTGCTATTTGTATTTCTTCATCTGAGACAAGTGTATGCATCTCATAGGCCCATTTTTGGATTAGGTCTTTGAATTTGGAGTGTTTGTTTATTTGTTTGTTTACATGTTCTAGATATAAGTCCTTTGAGGAACAACTGGCTATAATATTTTCTCACTGTGTAGGTTGTCATTTCACTCTGTTGGTGATTTCTTTTGTTGTGCAAAAGTTTTTTAATAATATGAGATCCCATTTGTTGATTCTTTGTAATATTTCCCCTGCAATCTGGGTTTTGTTCATGAAATTTCTGCCTATTCCTATGTCTTTGAGATTTCTACCTATTTTCTCTTCCAGTAAATTTAGTGCTTCTATTTTAATATTTAGATCTTTGATCCATTTTGACTTTAGTGCATTAATAGACACTGGTCTAGTTTTGTAGTCTTTGGCTTGCAGAAAGCCAGTTTTTCTAGCACCATTTATTAAAGAGACTATCTTTCTTCCAGTAAGCATGTTAGGCTTCTTCATCAAACATAAGGTGGCTGAGTGTCTTTGGGGTTGTATCTACATCTTCTAATCTGTTCCACTGATCCTCAAGTCTGGGCTTTTTTATTGTTGTTTGGGGGTTTTGGTTTGTTTGTTTGTTTGCCAGTACCATGCTTATTTTTTATCACAATAGCTTTGTGGAATAATTTTAGGTCTGGAATTCTGATGCTTCCTGACTTTCCTTTGTGGCCCAGAAATGCTGTTGCTATTCTATGTCTCTTATGGTTCCAAATAAATTTTAGGAATGTTGTCTTTAGATATGTGAGGTATGCTAATGATATTTTGATTGGGATTGCATTAAATCTGTATAATAATTTTGAGAGTATGGCCATTTTCACAATGTTGTTTCTTCCCATCCATGAGCAAGGTATATGTTTCCATTTTCTGAAATCCTGTTCAATTTCTTTTTACAGAGTACTGTAATTTTCATTGCATAGATCTTTTACAATTTTGTCAATTAATTCTTAATTTCAATTTTTTAGATGCTATTTTGAAGGGTGTGCTTTTCCTAATTTCTTTCTTTGTGAGTTTGTTGCTCATGTAAAGAAATGCTATTGATTTTTGAGTGCTGACTTTGAATCCAGCTACACTGCTAAATTTAGGTATTAAATCTAGAAGTTTTTTGGTGCATTTTTGGGGGTCTCTACAAATGTCATCTGCCAATTTGACTTCTTCCTTTCTTATCTTTAGTCCTTTTATTTTTTTTCTCTTGTCTAATTGCTCTGGCTAATGTTTCCAGAACTATATTGAATAGGAGTGGTGATAGTAGACATACTTGTCCTGTTCCTGATTTTAGCATGAAAGCTTTCAATTTTTGATCATTTAATATGTTAGCTGTTGATTAGTCATAGTTGGCTTTCCAGTTTTCCGTAGGGTTTTATTATGAATGGGTGTTGGACTTTATCAAGTGCTTTTTCTGCATCTATTGAGATGATCTGCCCATAATTTAGGTACAGGCAAGGTTGCAAGCTGACTTGTAAGACAGAGATGGATGATTCCAAGAATATATGTAGAGAAGTTCTCAGAAGGAGGGGAGAGAACATACACAAAGTAAGTACTGACAACACAAGAGATTTAGGCCAAGACAACCCTCGTGGCCTCTATGTGCCTGGATGCTCTGCTCTACTTGAAACAGCAGCTCTCAGTCCCTTAACCACAGGCTGCAGCACTTTGGGAGCTGATAGGGTGTCCCTGTGCTGAGAAAGGGCTGTGTATGTGCACAGGGCCATTGTTGCTCTGACACAGAAGTGACTAAAGATTGGTTTTCTGGCCTAGTGTTTGAGATGCCTGTCTGCTTTGCCCTTTGATTTTTGTTTCTTTCACACCATGTAGAATTGTCTCTGTCCTCATGGAACTTATATATAAGTTAAGATGAAAATTAACAAATAATTATACAAACTGCTAACAAATACACACATAAACTGTCAATATACTTTTTAGGTTAAATTTAACCAAGCTGTCACTGACACATACTTTGACCTCTGTAACAACAAGTTCACAGTCAGTATGTAACTGATGTGAACAGTGTGATGATATGCAGGGTGACAATAAAGATTGACTGTACCACAAAAAAAAAGTCTGGCCTCATATTCACTTGTTATTTTTTACAGGCATTCCCTGATGAATATCTGGAACCCTTGAAATTTGGGGGGCGGGTGTTTGTTTTTGTGGTACATAAAATTTTGATGTCTCTATAGTAGTAGTATATTTTCTTCCCCGACATAAGAATTTTGATAAAAGTTAATCAGACTTATGAGATTGTATCTTAGAATGATGCAGTGCATGAAGTTCTGAACTTCTGAGTTTTTAAGGCAAAATCTGACAGAATTTTTGTTAAAACACCATCAGAGAGCAAACAGTAGCTTTAAGTACACAGTACATAGTGTCTGAGATATAGAGGTAGAATTTCAAGAACTAACTGTGGATCACTCAGCTCTGTCACTTGTTTCACTCACTATGTGGGTGACAAGGTAACTTAACTTTGCGTATTACAAGCAGAGCATGATCCCTGTCATGGCTTATGTCGGTGGCCCCCAGGCCTCATGTATTTGCATTGTGCATTTGTGATTGGTTCATTGTCTAGTGCTTGGATTGGTGGTGTCAGTGCAACACCCTCCTAGGGGTGGAGCCAGGATGTGATGTAATGGCAGGAAGAAGGTGTGTCTCTCTCTTGCCAGCTTCTGCCTTGCTATTTGCAGCCACCATGAACTGTGCCCCACCATGCCACCCTGCCTTGGAGCCAACTAAGTATGGACTGAAACCTCCAAAAACAGTAAGAAATAAACCTTTCCTTTCCCAACTTTGGGCATCAGGTATTTTATCTCAGGGATGAGTAAATAGTAACTAAGACAATCCCCTTCTTCTTCCTCTAATGATTAGCTCTGGCAAATGAAACTTTGAGCCATCAGTTTTTTTAAAAATATATTTCTGGAGTATTTGTTTATAAACCTCAGATTGTTAGCAATAATCATCAATCTGCTGATTGCATATGAAGTAATGCCCTTACTGTGTGTTATGGCTAAGTCACAATGCTAACCAGAAGGTGTTTCCGGCATTAATTAGTGTCCCTTTCATCAGAAATTTGGGTTAGTTTGCCTCTTGTATGTTTGGATAATTGGTTGTATTTGAGGAGCTTGGGCTTAAGTTATTTTCATTATTCCTTCTATTCATTCCCTGTGTAAATGAAGGTGTATAAGGGATGCAATCTGACATGACCAGTGAAATACTAAAAGGTTTTCCAGCTAGTTCAAAGATGAAAAATGCCATAAAGATTTGTTATTTCAGATGAATATATTGAATTCCTTATTGTCCACTCAACTACTACAGTGAGCAACTGAATAGATGAATAGTTCTTAAAAATATACTAATTGTACTTTCATAGCACATAGGGTCTGCTCATCTGTGTGTATACATATATGCATACTCACATGCACATATACACACACCAAGACTTACCCATTTTCATTCAGCATATAGTTAGAAAAGATATCCATTACTTAGTTGGATATCAGGCTCTTTCAGACAGTTGGCTTCTCATACTGACCCTGGTCCTGCTAGCCAGATTCTTGGGGCCAAGGGAAGGTGGGTGGGCCAGACTGAGAATGAGAAGACTCTATCCCAGGTGGGGAGGATGAAAATCTACATGGTGAGAAAGAAAGAGGGAGGGAAGAAGGGAGGGAAGAAGAAGGGAGAACAGATTAATGGCATCCAAGAAAACCCCTATGTCTGGTCTGGTGTCCCCTTTCCATTCGCATCTGAGAAGACTCTGCGTAGATGTGCATATTATGCCTCCCACATTCTAGACTGTACATTCTAAACTGTTCTTCATTCACAGGTGTTGCCATGCAGCACATTCCTTCAATCCACAGATTATTGAATTTCTCCTGAAAGTGGAAGTAGCTCAGCATCTAACTTTTACTATTTTTCTTTTCATTATTTTTTAACTTTATCCATTCATTCATTTATTGTGGCACTAGGGAACTGAACTCAGAGCCTTCATGCTGAGCTACATCTAGCTCATCTGCAAGGTCATACTCTCTCTGTCTCTGTTTCTCTCTCTCTCTCTCTCTCTCTCTCTCTCTCTCTCTCTCTCTTAGTTACCCAGCACACTGGACTTGAACTTCTGATCACTTGTGATCATCCTGCCTCAGCCTGCCAAAGTACGAGGATTACCGGTGCGTGTAACTACCCTGGACAACCTCTCTATCTTTTAATTGGTGTAGACCACTCAGTTTCTTTAGTAATTTCCTTGAGGTTACAGTTTTTATTTTTAACTAAGTCCTTTTTCAATAAACACTATACCACTAACATGAAAGAAAGTCCCATACTTACAAATAAGTTCCATTCATGGAAAATTTTTTGTAAGTCTGATTCATTCATAAGCTGACAAAGTGAGTTTCAAACAGTCCACCTATGAAAAGTTTGCAAGTCAAATGGTCAAAAGTCAGAATCCTAACTATAGTGCAAGTATCTCCAGACAGGCTCCAAAGAGGTCCCCCACAGAGCAGGTGGAACCCCAATTCTCCCTACAGAGTAGGTTTCTTGAGTCTCATCACAGAAAGAATTTGGGGGGGCATCATTGTAAGGCACAGGCAGATTTATTAGGCAGAGATAGAAAGTAAGAGAAAATAGGAAGTGAGTTTTAACTACAGCATCTGGAAAAGGCATCTGATGTAGAGGTTCAGCCTGACCTGCTTACATAGGTTTGTCTTTATGGATTTTCTGGGGTGGCCTAGAGTTTGACAGACCATTTTCTCAATTCTGGAGTCATATAGCTCGAGGGGCAGCTTATTTCCTATGAGATAATTGTGCTGGTTTGGTAGGGGCAGCCTTATCTTCCATTGTGGGATAATTGTTCCCACTAAGGAAGGTAACCTCCTCATGGGCCAGTCTGTCAGGCTCTGCTTTGCCTGGAATCTGAGGTGACTGTAGGTTTGAACTGGAGACTTCTGGGAATCATTCCAGGTGGTTTGCAACCAGACATAAAATCTGGCAATTGTGTGCCCTTGAAAATTCTGAAAATTACTTTAGTTACTCTCACCTTGGTGTCCCCAGTCTTGAAGGGGGATAAGATAGGTGAGGGAAATGTAGGACAAGTAAACTCTGTAATGCAGAAACTGCTTAAATGACTCATATGCTTATATGCAGAACTGAGAAGGGATATGACCCAAAGTTTTGAGATAATAAAGGAGACAAATAAGAAAAGAAGGCAGAAATACCAAGCTTCATCTTGCTTTTAATTACACACTGGGCATCTAGGTCCCCCCACCCTCACTCTCTTCAGGAAATTAGACTGTCAGTCAATCTGTCTTTGTAAGTTTTCTGACCAGTCATAAACTAGTATGAGAGTAAGGAACAAACTGCAGTTTGAGTTTCTGGAATGCTTTTCACGAGCTTAAATAATGGTATGGGAGTATAGATAGATAACCTTAGGTGACTTTGATGACATCTTAGAACTAGGTTCCTTATCTCTCTTCTACCTATCTTTATTTTTTCTACCGTATCTCACAAGTATCTTGTAACAGAGTAGTCGCCAGTCTTCCCTCCTCGTCCTGCAATATTGCTCTCATGCATTTTACTCATCCACATGCAGTCGTCACCCAGCACATTGTTACTGTTATTACTTAAAACACTTTTTCAACTCAAGAATGAGAAAAAATGCAAGGTTTTCTTTAACTTTATTAGGTCCTCCTCTAATGCTCTTCCTTTATTTATGTAGATCAAGATTTCTAACATATATCAGTTTCCTTCTGCCTGAAGAAACTCTGACCATTTTCATAGAGCAAGCCATAGAAATTTCTTAAACTAAAATGCAAAGAAAAAAGAGACAGTACTGGTGATGGCTTTCTTCATTTTTATCTCAATGTCTATATTTTTCCTAAGCCCCCCACCCCCCAGTATTGGGGTTTGAACTAAGAGCCTCAGGATGAGCTATATCCCCAAACCTTTTATTTTATCTTTGTAATTTAATTCAGGGTCTCTTAGGTTGAACTTGAACTTGCTATCCTCAAGATCTTCCTGCTTCCAGTCTTTTGAGGAACTGGAATTACAGATGTGTACTCTACCATGCCAGGCTCTCCTTCACATTTGAAAGATAATTTTGCTACACATAGATGTCTAGGTATTTTTCTCTCGACACTTCAAATATTTTCCTCTGCTTTCTTCTATCTTGGATCGTTACAAAAGAAGCTCTCTGAAATTCCTATCCTTGTTTCTTTATGAAGTGATCCCTCCACCCTAGTTTCTTTCAAGGTCTTTTCTTTGTCTTGAGTTTTCAGCAACTTTGCTGTAGTATATTTAACTGTGTTTTTTGGGAATTTATCCTGATTAATGTTCTCTGTGCATCTTGGACATGGAATTTGGTGTCTGGCACATATCCCACTTTTATTTCAGCTCTTTCTTCTCCTCTGTTCTCTCTCTCTTCTCTTTGTGGTATTTCAATAATGTATATGTTTCATCTTTTGAGATTGCACCAAAGTTCTTGGATGTTCTGTTTTATTTTTTCTCTGTGTTTCAATTAGAAAAGCTTTTATTTTGGACTTTTCTTCAAGCTTACTGATTATCTAAAGTTTTATTCATTTGTTAAATTGTTTTTGATTTCTGACATTTCTTTTTTATTCCTTCATAGAGTTTTCACATCTCTGCTTCCATTTCCCATCTATATTTTCATGAAGTCTACTTTTTCCATTAGAACCCTTAACATATTCATCATAGTTGTTTTACATTCCTTAACTAGCAACCCATTCCAGAAGTTTACTAGTTGTCTCCATGCGCCAGTTTCTGGGTGCCAGAGATTCAGGACACAAGGCTCAGACCCAAAGATCTGCCATTCTGTCAAGCTGAACCTATGAAGATGGTTTAAAACTTTTGTTAGGAGGAGAAACAGAAATGCTTCTGTCTCTTTCCAGGAGCTGGAGGATAAGAAAGAGTTATCAGAGGAATCAGAAGATGAAGAATTGTAGTTAGAAGAACTTCCCATGCTGAAAACACTTTATCCTATACACTGAAAGAACAAGATCATTACACAGTTCTTGGACTTGGCTATGTAAGATATAAAGCTACACAGAGATAGATCAAAGCAGCTCATAAAGCAATGGTTTAAAGTATCACCCAGACAAATGGAAAGCAGCTGGTGAGTCAATAAAAGAAAAGGACAAGGATTACTTCACCTGGGTAACTAACACTTATGAAATGTTATCTGATCCAGTGAAAACATGAGCATTTAACAACATAGATCCTACTTTTGGTAACTCAGTTCCATCTAAAAGTGAAGCAAAGGACAGTTTCTTTGAAATGTTTTCTCCAGTATTTGAAATTGATCAAATAAAAAAAATCCCTAAACTTGGTGATATAAATTCATCATTTGAATATGTAGATGCATTTTATTCTTTTTGATATAATTTTGATTCTTTGAGAGAATTTTCTTATTTAGATGAAGAAGAAAAAGAAAAAGTAGAATGTTGTGATGAGAGGAAATGGATTGAAAAACAGAACAGAGCAAGAAGAACACAAAGGAAATGAACAGAATAAGAACATTAGTTGACAATGCTTTTAGCTGTGATCCAAGATAAAAAATTTAAAGAAGAAAAAGTCAAGAAACAAGCAGAAGAGCAAGCAAAAGCAGACACAAAATGGAAGGAGCAAGAAGTTAAAGAAAAACAAAGACTGAATTAGAGGCTGCTCTACTGGCTAAAGAGAAAGAAGTCAGACAGCAAGCATTACTGCCAAAGCGGTAAAAAGACATCTAGAAAAAAGTCATTTAAAAAGAAAGGCAAAAGCTTCAGAACTCATGCAAGACCTGGAATCACTTCTCAGACAACGAGGCAGAATGGGTGATCATGATGGAAGAAGTAGAGAAACTCTATGATTGGCTTGAACTAGCAAGTTTACAGTGCTTGAATGAAACACATCATCTATAAAAGAAGGCAGAAAGACTGTACTGAAGAAACAGGTAGAAGAAATAAATAAGCAAATTTGAAAAGAGAAGAAGAAGCCAAAGCTCTCATGCAGCAAGCATCTAAGAATGCAGAGAAGGCAAATGGCAGAGGTGGAGGCAGCAGTAAAATTTGGTCAGAAGATGATCTGCAGTTACTAACTAAAGCTGTGAATCTATTCCCTTCTGGAATGAATCCAAGAGGGGAAGTTGTTGCTAACTACAAGCACATACATTCTTTTCGTGTCAAAATAACAGCCAAAGATGGTATTGGCAAAGCAAAGCATCTCCAGAAGTTTGGCCCTCATCAAAAAAGATGACATAAACCGTAAAGTTTTTTATAAGTTTAGAAAAGAACATGGAGTGGTACCTCAAGCAGATGATGTAACACCATCAACAGTCCAAAGGTTTGTGCACAGATTCACCCCATGGACAACAGAAAAACAGAAGCTTTTGGAACAAGCTTTGAAAACGTACCCTGTAAACACAATTGAGAGATGGGGAAAAGTTGCACAGTTCCTGGCACGACAAAGAAGGACTTCATAAAATGATATAAGGAACTTGTTGTGATGGTAAAAGCAAAGAAAGCTGCACAAGAGCAGGTGCTGAATGCAAACAGAGCCAGGAAGTGATGTAACAAGAACCCTCATTTTGTGTGCATTTAACTGAAAACACTGTATAATTTTTTATTTACAAAATTATATTTATGGTAATAAACTCCCTACCTAATAATTCCAACATCTGTATTATACCTGAGTCAAGTTCTAATGTTTGTTTTTTATCATTCTGGGTTGGGTTTTTTTTTTTTTTTTTTTTTTTTGGTGGCCTGCTGGCAGCATTGTGATCTTTTGTTGAAAGCTGGGTATTTTGTGGGGGACTAGGAACTGAAGTAAATAGCCCTGCAATGTGAGGATGTGTGTCAATCTGGAGGTGGGCAGCAATTAGTGCTTGCTGTAGTGAAGATGCCCAGAGACTTCAGATTCCTTTAAGGTGCTTGTCTTCTGCCGCCATGTAACTCTGGGCTTCTTATTCAGGAATCTGTGCAGAACAACTCTTTCAAGGAGAGTCCACTGATATTTTTGTGTCTGTTGTTAAAAGTGATCAGATGGGGAGATAAAATCTATCAGTTAAATCTTGGCTTTTAGTGACTGTTATCTGGCTCTTTGATTTTCATAAGAGTTTCTACAATGATACAGCTCCTTACCACCTATCAATTTTTACCCCCACCATTAAGGGAGATAGGCAGACTAGAGGGAGCTGCAGTTAGAATAATGTCTGTCTTTCATTGGTCTGGGTAAGGGGCTTGTACAGGCCTGCAGAGCAGAATTTTGTTATGGAGAAGGCTCTGGACATACCCAGGCAAATGGTAGAAAATGCTGAACAAAGATAAGTGACAGGAAACAAGGTGCACCCAGGGTCCCACAGAAAATGGGCCCCAAGTTTATAATGGCATCACCCACAGCAAAGATGCAGCTTCAGGTCAGTTAGCATGAATTTTTGTGAGGGGGTTGCTTCACCCTATTTTGCCACCTTACTGTGCTCAAAAGACCCAGAACAGAAGGAAACACAGCATGGGTACTGGAGGTGGGCAAAGAAGGCACAGCAGAATACTGAGGAGCCAGGCATTGTAAGCATCTCTGGTGACTTCCCATGTGGTCTATGCTGGAAAGAAAAGTGAAAGAAGGTTTTAAAAGTTCACAAGAAGGGTCACTTAGCCAAAAAGCAAAGTACATAGAGGGGTTGAGGGTTGGGTTAGGCTGGAGCTGGTGTCCTTGGGCATGAGAGGAGGCTCATTGTGGAGCACGAAACTACACAGTACCTTAGTCCCTTAGCTAGGTGGGGCAGTGATGGTGCAGCATTCACTCATTCATGGAGCAGCTGACATTTGGCACAGGTGAATGAGCAGTGACGGGCACAAATCCCCACAGCCCAGCACTTTGTATTTCAATCAGAGGAAATAGAAAATGAAGTAAACTAAGTGTTAGGGCCATTAGAGGATGATGAGAGCTCTAACACAAAATACTCAGCAACAAATGATTGTGGGGGTGAGTGCAGGCTGCAAAACCAAACAGGGTGCTGAGAAGGTGGAGTGGGAAGTACTTCATGTGGACATCCGGGCTGGCTTTCCAGGGGAAAGAAGCTAGTGGAAAGGCCTAGAGCCTACAGCTGGCCTGCAGCAGGAAGAAACAAGAGCAGGCCAGTGTGACCCAAGTGCACTTAACAAGGGGGAGAGAATGCCAAGCCCACAGGGGACCTTAGAGGTCACTGCAGGGGCTTTGGTTGTTATTTGCCCTTCTTGACTTATGCCCTCTCCACTAGCTTTTTTCTTTCCCTTTATTTCTCTAAATAACATAGAAAGAAAGATTTTCAAAGATTGATAAGTTCATCTGGGGATAGCAAAGCATTGCAATGAGAAGAAATGTGTACAGTGAACTGTGGCCCTATTTAAAGAGGTTGATATGAAGGCCAAAAGAAAGAGGACACATAAGATGTTTTGAAAGAATAATCTTTGGTCACAAGAGTCAGTGTCTTATTCATTTTCTCACTACTGGGACAAAATATCCAATGCTCCCAATTTAAAGGAGGACAAGTTTGTTTGGTTTCCAGTGGGTGAAATTCAAAGTTGGATGGTTCGAAGGCAGAAACACATGGTAGAAGAACCTTAGCAGATGACACTTGCTCATCCCATGCCATCCAGGAAGCAGAAAGAAAGAAAGAGCTGGGGCAAGAATGTACCCTTCAGAGTTTCCAAAGATGGCAGACCAGTAGGTAGCAGGAGAGAGATCCTCTCTGAGAGAGACAGCTTAAATGCCAGAATTTAACACCCTGGAGAGACCCAAACAGAGAGAGATGGACTCTCTCAACCCAGGAAGAAACTAAAGTTAAAAAAACCGCTCATATATGAGGTCCCGGGGCTACCATTAGTGAAGCTAAGATCAGCAAGCACGGCACCCTCCTCGAGCAGCCTGAATTCCTGCCCAAGAGCGACCTGACTAACCAAACTGCACCGATGTGACTGGCTTGAGCGGCCGAGCATGGAGCTGAACATCCCTGCATGCGGCTTACCCGGACCTGGCCCTGCACATGACCCACCCAGAGGCACTGTGAATTAGCGCCGCAGCCTCACTAAAGTCGGAGGTCTGGGACCCAGAAGTTCTCAGGGACCGGCATCAACATGCGCTGAGTGATGGGAATAAGACCCTCCCATGGGAAAGGGGAAACCAACTGGAAGACATGTTGGATTTGGGCCGGACAGCCTTAATTCCATAAGGAAGTGGCTTCAGTTGGTTGCTCCCCTCACCGAGTGGATTGGTGGAATCTGCTTGGATTGGGCTTTGCCCCTGGCTGGGACCCAGTGGGTTGCTACAAACTAATTCCCTGAGCACAGCCACACACTGACACAGTGAAGTCCTGTAAAGGTTGACTGGCCTGGAGGAGAGGAGCCAGCATATACTGCGTTCACTTGAACTTCACTCTCTGATAGCAGCTGTCAGAGGGCAGAAGCCCTGAGCCTGCGTGCTCCAGAGGAGCCTTAACCAATAAGCAAAGGGGCTGGGACTTACACTGTACACTTGTATGGAAGGAAGCAAAAACATGACGAGAGGGAGAAATAAGAAAAAAACCCCAGCCCCCAACCCTGAGAACATTGATCCAGGAGAGGTAAATACAAAAGAGACTGGAGCAGCAAACACGCAACATCAAACACGGCGGTAGCAGACCTAAAGAGATATCTTCAGGACCTCGTAAATAGATCAAAACTGAAATATTAATTCAAATTAAACAAGAAATAAGTAGATTAATAAAAGAAAGGCTGAGCACCTCTCAAGAAGACACAGACAGAAGAATGGAGGAACACAAAAGGAGAGAAACGTTTAATGAAGAAAACAAGAAAAATCTAGAATTCATGAAGCAAATTCAAAGAGATTATCAGGACACTAAAGACTCCATATAAAACTGGCAAAACTGCTTGAAATAAACCAAAGATAGACTATCAAAAATTGAACACAGACTTGCAATGTGTGATCGTGAAAGGGAAGATCTCTTAAAAATAACAAGGGGGCAGGCAGTAACAATTGGAAGGCTAGAGGACTACAAGAGGATCTATAACTTAAGAATAAAGCATGTGAATGAAGAAGCAGGAGTCAAAACAGAGGAACTGCAAAGGCTATTCACAGAAATCATTAAGGAAAATTTCCCAAACATAGACAAAGGAAATGATATGCAGATGTATGAAGCATACAAAACTCCAGCCACCTAGAACCAAAACAGAGCTACACATAGACACATAACAATCAAGATCCCAGAAATTCAATATAAGAACAGAATATTAAAAGCCATCAGAGAAAAGAAAGAGATCACCTATAAAGGAAAACCCATCAAAATCACGGCAGACTTCTCAACACAGACCATCAAGTCAAGAAGAGCTTGGAGTGAAGTAATTCAAGCCCTGAAGGAGAACAACCTCCAGCCCAGATTGATGTATCCTGCAAAACTCTCTCTAGAAATTAATGGAGAAATAAGATGCTTCCATGACAAAGAGGAACTGGGAGAATTTGTGACCACCAATCCAACCCTACAAAAAATACTGAAGGACATTT